>JAAGKR010003586.1:34406-72481 GCA_011419295.1 Clarias macrocephalus
TGCTCACGCACACACGCTATGGGCGATTTGGGAAGTCGCGATGCTTACCGCTACACCACCATACCACTTCAATATCATTATAATGATATCAAATAATTTACATGTAATAAGGGACAGTATAATAAATTTTAAATAATGCAAAATGACAATTTGTTTAAATCAGAGAGCACAGATGAAAAGCACAGAGTTTCTGACTCTACTTTGCTGGTAGGTTGAAGTGTGTAAATGTTGTTTTGCTTCATATACCATGTATGCGTTGCTTACTTGAAGAGCTCTTGTCGAGATATGGCCCTGTTTGTGAGAGGGTCGATGGCATACACCTGCAGGTCTGATTTGCTGTAGTCCTCTAATGAATAGCCTTCCCCATGCCGGCGCGGTCCGATGGATTCCACTATCACTTTCGCTCCAGGTATTTGGTCCTGCACATAGCGCTCGAGAATCCTGTGATCCAAAAAATAAAAAAATTTATATATAAGCTCACTCAAACTATGGCAAAATATGACATGGAAACATTTCTATCTTTTCTCAGACATGAAGCTGAATATGAATTAGCAAACTGCTGCTGAAAATATCGCACACAGCCATATCTTGTCGTAAACAATGGAATCTCAATCTGTGGTCAAAGACCAGATAACTTTAAGTGCAATTGCAGAAAAAAAGTTATATAACCGTTTCGAGTCTGCACAAAGATGTAAAAGTTGCATCATATAAACCAAACCTTTCCACAGATCTACAGTATTTCTTTATTCTGACAAGCCATGAAATGAGGAGTGAGTCACAAGATCTTACAGAGGACTCTTTTAGAAAGAATTAGGGATGAATCATATGGCTCCTCCTAATATAGGAGCTTCTTATTTTAATGCCAGATGGTATGTTTGCTGCAGAACCAACACAGCATTTCTGTATCCATATGATTCCTGGAGTGATAAATTATGCTTTTGGGGGAGCATTTTTTTTTTTTTTTAGCAGAGACTGAACAGCTTCTGTGTTAATAGGTATAATATTCATCTATTAAGGTACTGAGTTAGAAGATCAAATAGAATATAAAATCAAAATAAACAAAAATCAGTAAGAAATCAGTATGAAATACTTCACATTCCTGCAAAAGTGTATCACCAAACACTGAGCTCAGGGCCATGACTGTGATGGTGCAATCCATTTAAAAACATATTTTTGGTAGTTTAAATAAAAATATAAGGCTCATTCTGTTATTACACAATCTTTGGTCTGCTTGTGGGAACAGGAAAACACAGCCTTGGCAGGATTATATAATGCATAAATAGGAGCTGATATTTAGTGCAATTCTAGAGGTAGAGCAGTTCTGCACCAGTCCAGTTATAGAAACTCACTTGACAAGCTGCTCTTTGTTCTCTTCCACTACAGTAGGTGGCACATTGGACACCACTACCTGCATGTCCAAAGCATTCACCACAGACACCTGAGAGACAGGAGGGGAGAGAGAGAGAGAGAGAGAGAGAGAGAGAGAGAGAGAGAATCTGAATATCTGAATATTATACTTGCAGTTCCTTAGAGATCTTGCAGCTGAAATCGGGCTTTGAGACAAGCTGCCATATGCTGCTGTAATGGCCTTTAAATCTGTTAGCCAAAAGGAGTACATACACCTGAGAATGCTTTTGGAAAAAAAAAAAAATTGCACATACAGACACTGTTCCGTTCTTAACATACAAGTGCACACACACAAACATCAATTCTCTGAACCCCTTTTATTCTATCAGTGACTTATTAGCTCCATTGCTTTTATGGAAATGCATGATTCACTGGCTGCATAAGCACCAGAACGATGCAATTAGGATGGAAACTGATTCACTTGACAGTAAACAAATGTATATTTATTGCTTCACTAACAAGTGTTGTATTTATTTATTTATTAACCGTAAAAATGTGTATTCACAAAAAAACATTCACATCAAGCTCAAACTGAATGCTTTTCAAGATTCACATGGTGACAGATTAAAGGAACAAAACAACGTACAGTACAGGGTGTCCCATAAATTCAGCATCATAGAGTGGAAAAAGCTTTTATTTACAAAGGTTACTCACCATTTTCTTCAATCAACAAATAATTATTGAACGATTTATTCTTTATTCCTCAGAAAAAAATCATGGTCTGTAAAAATTTCACATTTACATTATCTCTATCATGTTAAACTTGTGGGACACTCTGTAAAGTGTTGAGCAGCTATAATGTACCATGTACTGTACATACTGTACTATATAATCTACAGCTCAGGAAAAAAAATCAAAAGCCCACTGCAAAATAATCAATTTCTTATGTTTTTTTTTTCTTTTTCGTACAGGTGCATGCATTGGTGAGATAAACAGTTTTGTTTCATTTTTTTCCTAAATTCAAAATATAACTATTGTTAATTAGAATGTATAGAAACACCTGGTTTTAGACCATAATAATTCATTAGTATGGTGTAGGGCCTATTTTTGCATCCAATACAGCATCACTTCGTCTTGGGAATGACAAATACAAGTCCTGCACAGACCAGAGGGATTTTGAGACATTCTTCTTGCAGAATAGTTGCAAGGTCACTACGTGATGCTGGTGGCAGAAAACATTTCCTGACTCTCTCCTCCAAAACACCCCAAAGTGGCTCAATAACATTTAGATCTCCCGACTGTTCAGGCCATGGGAGATGTTCAACTTCATTTTCATATTCATCAAACCACTCTGTCACCAGTCTTGCTGCATGTATTGGTGCATTATTATCCTGATACACAGCGCTGCCTTCAGGATGCAATGTTCACATGGTCCTCCAGAATGGTTCGGTAGTCCTTGGCAGTGACGCACCCATCTAGCACAAGTAATGCCATGATATTGCAGCCCAAATCATCACTGATCCACCCTCATGCTTCACTCTGGGCATGCAACAGTCTGGGTGGTACGCTTCTTTGGGGCTTCTCCACAACGTAACTCTCCCGGATGTGGGAAAGACAGTGAAGTTGAACTCATCAGAGAACAATACATGTTTCACATTGTCCACAGTCCAAGATTTTTGCTGCTGGCACCATTGAAACCGACGTCTGGCATTGGCATAAGTGAACAAAGGTTTGGCTATAGCAGCCCGGCCATGTACATTGACCCTGTGGAGCTCCCGACGAACAGGTTTGGTGGAAACAGGAGAGTTGAGATGCACAGTTGAGCTGTGGTTTTATGTTTTTTTTTTTGACATCCTTTTCAGACAGCTTCCTCTTGTGTTCATAGTTACTTCTGTTGGATGTGGTTCATGCTTCTCGGTGGTATGCTGACATAAGCCTGGATACCGTTGCTCTTGATATATCACAAAAACTTGCTGTCTTGGTCGCGGATGCGCCAGCGAGACACGCACCAACAATTTGTCCTTAATTGAACTTTGATATGTCACCCACAATGTTGTGTGCATTGCAATATTTTAAGCTAAACTGTGCTATTACTCTGCTAATTAAACCTTCACACACTGCTCTTACTGGTGGAATGTGCAATCAATGAAGATTGGTCACCAGGCTGGTCAAATTTAGTTATGAAACCTCCAACACTAAATTGGCCAGTGTTTCAGTTTCATTGTCCAACCCCTGTATATTTAATGGAAATTATAACATCACAAGAGATCAAAATAAACCAAGATCATGCAGTACTTGCAGTGCTTTAATAACTCAAATAAAACAAAATGCAAATAATTTGTAGACAAATGGTGTTAATGTTTTGGCTAAATAACATTAAGAAATCAGTATTTGGTGGAATAACCCTGATTTGCAATTACAGCTTTTCAGATAATAAGACTTAAAAATTATTTATTATGTCTAATAAGGAATGTTTCGATATGCTCTTCACTAGTTTTTCACATTGCTGTTCAACCACAAGCAAACAGCTCAGCTTTGCTTGATGGTTTGTGACCATATACCTTCCTCTTGATGACATTCCAGATGTTTTCTGGAGTAAATTGCAGTGGTCTCTTATTTTTTCCCCAAAATGTATATGAATATGGATCTGTATTGAACTGATTGAGCACCATTTTCTTTTTATTTTAAGAATAAAAAATATGGCTATGGTTTTTATGATGCTGGCAGAAAGCACTGTCTAAATTCCATTAACTTTAAATTCAACTTGAGGGAGATCTCTTACATTTACGGCAGACACCCTTATCCAGGGCATCTTACATTTTTTATATCATTAAACATCTGAGCAGTAGAGGAATAAGGGCCTTGTTTAAGGGCCCAACAGTGGCAACATGTCGGTGCCGGGATTTGAACCTGGGACCTTCTAATCCATAATCCAAACCACTGAACTATCCCTGCCTCAATCTCTTGACCACAGTGACCATTTTCAGACAAAAACATTGTGAATCCTTATACCATGTGTATGGAGGCATGTCATCCTGGAAGAGAGGATGACATGCAATTACGGTATAAATGATTTACTGTATTACAGATAAGGTTTAAATAACTTTTTATTGATTTGTGGTGATACTTCCTTCTAAAAGATAAGTGGACACAAACCAGCAAAATATCTAGCACAGAATTATAAAGCCACCAGTTTGTTCCTCTTATTATCAATCATCTGTGAACAGCTACTATAGTTTGCTCATTTATTCAGTCATATTACATTGTAATAATATTTAAAATTATTTTATAAATAAAACATCTCATCATATTTTATTTTGCAAATTATTTCTGATTCTGCCACACACAGTATGCTCTCATACTTACAACCACCTCTGCGCTGCTGCTCAAACCTTTTCCATAGTCATCAGTTGCAATGACCTCAAATTTGAAGTAAGAGCGGCGCATGTTGCGGTACATGATGGCACTTTTGATGATGCCAGTGTATTGCTCAATGACAAAGCTGTCCTGACCCTCTGGAGTGGGGGGGATGATCAGCCTGTATGCCATCTTACTGTAGTTCCCCGTGTCTATGTCCGTAGCCTGCCACATACGTAACACACACACGCATACAAATATATACAAGAACCATTGAGTGATTAGAGTCGAAACTGAAACATCTGGGGAAATTATTTATTCCTATGAATGCATGAAAAAAAAAACAAGCAAGAAGAATAGGTCAAGGATGAATGTGAAGAGTCAATAAGAACGAGAAAGGCTTCCTTATGGAATTTTAAAATGCACATTTTTACATTTAACGCGTTTCATTCAGCAGCTCTACAAGCATGTGAGACAGTCGAACTGTCATTCAGAATAGAACTTGTTAATATAAAACATGATGTGGTGTGCAGTATGTGTGGTTTAAAGCTTAAAACTCAGACAAAAATATTTGACACTTTACTTGAAGATGCTAAGCAAAGAGCCTACACCTACATAACTGTTATAAACTTGCATAAATAATTTAAAAGCCTGGCTCCAACAGATATCAGCTGTATAAAGAGGAACTGTCATAATTTTATGCTAAGATTAATAAAACAAAATAAGACTTTACTGTAGCTGGGTTTTCACAGACTGGGTCACAAACAGATGAATGAAATGGATTGATGGATAAATTAAGGGCAGAATTCCCACTCAAGTAACACTTGCAAGCTGAACAGAAATAAATAATGGTAAATAAAAGTAAAATTGGTATGGTTTGATTAAATTAATTAAACTGAATTAAGTACATTACAAGCTTAATTAATTTTAGCTAAATAGACATAGTATTGTACATAGTACATGAGGCCAGAATCTTTTTCTTTCTTTCTAAGAATATGAGCAAAGCTATATTAATATATAAATTATGTGCTTTTTGCTGCTGTTGATGTTTTTTTTTTTTTTTTTTTTTTTTTTTTAAAGAAAATCTTCATAGTGTTTTGATATATCAACATATTTTGCTGGCAGATGCTAAACCCTGCATTGGAATGCAGCTCCCCCCCCCCCCCCCTACATTCGCACACATTATATTCTCAGGATCACTTCCCAAACATGAAATGATAAACGCTGCCGAGTAATCGCTCTGCAAAGTACTCTATATGGACTGTACTACTTCATGTCCACACTGCCTACATTGGGAACCCATTAGCAGAAGAAAGAACATAAAATCAATCAAAACAGTGTGATCCTAAAGCGGAATTAAAAGAGCTATTATACTGTCAGCTACAAGAATAAAGCCATTATATTCACACATTCTACAATATCACGCAACATTTAGTGACCTATAAATAAATGCATGGGTAGTTCACTGCATCATGGTATCTGTAGCATAATCATCGAAATTTTGATGCTGCTGAATAAATAAACACGGCCATGCGTAACATTATAATCTTGTTTCACTTTCCATTCCATCCAGATGGGGCAAAAATTGTTCATATGAGCAATTCACTGTAGATAATCATTAGCTGTACTCCATGTTGTTGTCTCTATGGTTACCACATCACTAGCCTGTCGTTTGAAGAGCAGCACTGTGTGGAGAATCCTGACCTTTCACATGGGAATTGGAAAGAGTCAGGCAGAGTGGAGAGCAGTGTGTCCCTTGACATGTGAAACACCCTTAATGCTAAAAAACATTTTTCTTTTCATATTAAATCATACAACATCCTCTTGACACATAAATGTTCTCTTATGAGTGGTTTATGCCTTAAATTAGATGTTTGTTTTTTTTATGATGGAATAATTCATTGGTCATCATGTGGCTTAACAAAACAAAAAACACCCCTCTGAAACTGGTCAGGTACACGACCTGGGCTGAAAATGAGAGCAAAAAACGTGCGAGATATGAGAGCCCAGAAGGTCCTTTGTTATGCTATTATAAACTTACATAAATTATTTAATAATTATTGATTTAATAATTTGATTTATTTAATAAATTTGTTTTAATTGATTTAATAAAAATCAATTTAATAACTGATTTAATAAAAGTCCTGCCCTGTGATGGATTGGCACCCTGTCCAGGGTGTACCCTGCCCTGTGCCCTAACCCTCCTGGGATAGGCTCCTGGCCCCCCGCGACCCTGAATACAGGATAAAGCGGTATAGACAGTGAGTGAGTAAGTGAGACTGAGAATTGAAACTATTCCTCAGGACTTCGTTAAAAAAAAAAAAAAAAAAAAAAAAAAAAGTCTGGCTGTTCGGAAGCAAAACGTGAGGGGTGATTCAAGACTTTTGCACAGTTCTGTACATTTTAGTATGAATTCCACAATATACTCTCTAGTTCAGGGTACTTTTATAATTGTTGATATTTATGCTTTTTAGATTTTAGGAATATTTATGACAATTTCATGGCAGTGAAACGGTTGTAGTAAGTATATTTTCAGCATTTAAAGGTTTTTTTTATGGAAACGCAGTGCATACATAACCCACTGTGTCAGTCTGGTGTCACATTTTTTTGTCATATTGATTTTACATTTGAGTGAGCTTGTCGTGTCAGTCTGTCACCCATGCACAGCTCTGTCATGCCTCAAATACAAGAGCTATAAAGTCAGGTCCTGGTGCTTTTTATGTAAATCAGCTTGGAAAATGTCATACAAAGTACAAAGTCAATGAAACTGCCAGTGTATGTGTTTTATATCAACCAAACAAAATACTGATGAATGCCGCCTTTATGACATCTGACACCTGTTGGAATAAGCTTGTAAGCGTTTAGAAATGTTTATTTAAATGTATGTTCTTTGGCATGGAAGGGCTACAGGTGTAGGTTTCATAAAGCCATCTAGGCAGCAACCTTATTTAATGTCTAATCAAATATTTAGAGTTTTGAATTGTGCAGAACACAAATTTTGATACAGGAAATAGATATTTGTAATATTTGAAAGCGAGTAAAGTCAATCATTAAGTGACGACGAGTTGAGAAAACAGTAGCATAAAATGAGTGTGAAAAGGACAGACCAAGTCAACTCTTTAATATTTATCATAGTTATTAACTCTGTAAATAAGAAAATCTATTTCTACTCTCATCTCTCGACTCTCATGAGCTCGACTCAGTTGCTCTGGTTAGCACTCGGCTGCTCAGTTCCACCAGCAGGTTTGTTGTGTTTGAGTGTTAATGGAGCATGCATTCCTCTCCTCCTGTTTCCTCTTACACAACATATGCTCCTTCTTTCAGACCTTTCTTGATCATTAGCAACTTTTTGTTACTTAATTTTATTGGGAACAAAACCAAGTTATTGTTTAACTGATTTCAATCAGTGTTCATCAGTCCAAAAGTTCGACACTTTTTTATTAGGGCAGAAAAGCTAACAAGCAGCCTGTGACACATCGCATGAGAGTCATTTATATAAAGGTGTTGGAGTGTGGTGGTCAGAAGGAGCCACAGTTAGAAAGAAAGACAGCAGCAAAACTTTTGAGAGGGTGACATTTTCAGGGTAGAAGTAGAGCACAGGGTCTAAATTGGACAGGAAGAAAGTGGAAGTGGAGGAGGAGGTGGAGGTGTGTGGTATTGGAGCAGTGTTGGCAGGCGAACCTGTCTGAAGAGACAAAAGTTTACCATTCTAACAATCATATACAGTATGCAGCGAGCAGCTAGCACATGCAGAAGTGCAAAAACCGCAAAGTGGGATGTAACAATTTCAGATATTGCCCCAAACCCATTTTGTAATTAGATAGAAAAATTGCGAAGGAGGATACTCACAATAACCTTCAGGACTGACGTGAAAGTCTTAGTGTCCTCGGTTACTCCGCCGATGTACAGGGACTCGGTGAACACTGGAGGATGATCGTTCTCATCCTGCACGTTGATAAACACCTTGGCTGTGTTCGCTGTGTGTTATTTTCCATTTATGCACACACACAAACACACACATACACAAAAGAAGTAAGTGAGCTTGGGTTAAAAACAGCTCTCGGTATGTGAAACTGCTGAACCTATTTGTCACGGTTTGAGTTTGAAGTGCACAGAATAAATATGTATACAAAGCCGGCTCAACCTCTACGCTTGAGTAGAGCTGAGCCTTATGTACTGTTGAAAGCAGTTTTTTTTTTTTTTCCACCTCTGTGCACCGTTGAAAAATCGAATATCATGTGGTGTTGGACTAGTGAGGGAATGTGTCAAACAAAGTGCTATTCATCATAGCATACAATTAGGCAGGATCCTTTACAGTTAATTTAACACTCGTATTGTACATGCACGTGGGATGAACTATATGATCCGGAAATGATCTTGGAATTTTTAGGGTGAATATCAATACGCGATATACAGTATACTGTCATTTTCATTGTTCACTTACTGTATAAGTCAAAGTCACATATGGGATGTTACAAGCATGTTCATATTTTTCTTAGCTAAAGTTAATTTCTATATTTTATTTCTTATTTTAATCCTTCTTTTTTTTTAAGGTCACAGCCGGTCATTTAAGCATTTCACTGCATATTGTCCTGTGTATGACTCTTTATGTGATGAATAAAATTTGAATTTGAATTTGAAATAAAATGCAAACACAAGGGTTTCACTCTTTGTTTGAAACATAGACAATAACTATATTTAAAAAGAATGGTCTTTGTAAAATATAAAAAAAGGCCTATCTCTGAGAATGAATGCTCCATCAGTTGTTCTCAACAACAATAATAATATAATGTTATAATATAATAAAATATTACATAAAATGTAAACTAAAAAGTAACAACAGGCCTACTTGCTCCAATGAAAAAGTCAAGTTTACAACAAGTGAGGTAGACTGTGGAGCCCCTGGAGGAGTTATAGGGAGAAATAAATACATATTGAGGGCATATTTAATGCACGTTCTTTCAGCGCATAAAACCTTTTGCGGCTGTGAAGGCTTTGTGAGACGATGCATAACTCTCTCTTTGTGCTGCAGTTTACTGTTCGGTGCTGAAGAATATTTAACAGATCGTATTTCCATCGTGACATTTTGACTTTTAAACGTACAACTAAGTGTTCAATCTAGCCCGATGGCATATCACAAGTGAGCAGCACAAGGCATAGACAGCAGTTTTACATATAGTGTAGGGAAGAATATAAGGGAGAATATGAGACAATGTGGGAGGGGAGAGATACAATCCTGTATCTCATTCTGTATCGCGTTTCGAAATATATCAGTACACCTTAAAAGTCAATATACTGACTAGCCCAAGCACATACATACAGACACACAGACACAGAATAAATGTCCCCTATAAAACAATGTGCGCCTGAGTGGGCTTTAAGTGCATTGCCAGTCTCTGTGCGAAGCAAAAAAAAAAAAAAAAAAACCTCTAGACCCAAATTGATTCAAACCATTAACACAGCGTTATGAAGTTCATGCTGTTATTTGAGGCAAAGTGTGCTTTAATGTGTGTGCAGGCTTTCATGCATGTGTATGAGTATGTGTGCATGAATCTGACTAATTGGCCTGTGACAATCTTACTTATGTGATGCTAGTCCTGTTTCGCTCTGATCTTTTTAATGCACATCAATAGTGTTTTAATAAAAAGCTCTCAGCAGGCAGAAAGCTGTTTGTTTGAGCAGGAACGCAGTTAAAGCGAGGAGCAGGTGGAGTGAGGGAGATAGCCATGCTGCTTTGCAGGCCTCAGCCTGCGATAATGGAATCAACCAATGGATGTGTGACTAAGAAAGTTGCCATGGCTGCCTCATATCACGTCTGACGTCATGACCTTTCGTATGGCACTTACTTTTGGAAGGAACACGCAGGTTGGCCAGGACGAGGGCCAGGGAGTCGGCCTGCAGGCGGAGCTCATAGCTGGTGCGCATCTCATAGTCGAGCAGCTTAGCGGTGTATATTATTCCAGTGCGGTTATCCACTCTAAACTCACCTGCAAACACAAGCGCAAAATGATGGGAGTACATTTTACAGGGAACAGAGTGAGCCAAAGAAACAAGATAAAGCTAATTTGATTTAGTTTTTCCACAAACTTATAGCACACAAAGTTGGTGCATGATTATATATCTGGGTACTTATATATCTGGATACTTATTTCTAAAGAGAGTTTGATTTCTGAAGATGCCACAATCATACAGGACTGAGGAGTCCAGAGTGTTTTGTGGATAGGATGGATGGCATACGCAATCTTAGCCATCTGTGGGTCCAAGTATGGAGAATAGTGTAGGTATAGGGTTGGGAGAATTGACAATTAGTTTCTTGTGACAGAGGAAAGATTTGTTACTTGTCATACTACACTGTTGATAGATGTTGTATATCAGAAGAGAGCAATCTAGTAGGTGGGAATTTCCAAAGTGACCAAAAAAAACTGTAAATTGGTGAAAATATATTGTGTGCTGTTTTTGAGTCTACAGTATATATTTTGCAAAGCAAGTATTCAGCTATTGATAAAATGAACATCGCCAGGGAAAAAAAATATGACTTACAGCATGGGTCAGCTAAACAGTGCTGCGTACACTCCCTGAGGGAAATGAGCAAGGGCATACAGCTACAGCAACCAGAGCTTATAAATGACTCAGGAAAGCTTGTGTCAGAAAAGGGTGAGGCAGAGGTCTCCAAATGAAGTATAAGAGTTTAAAGAAATACTGCAGCATTTTCAACCTAATCTTTATTCACTGGTACTGATAGTGAGTCTGTGTGTGATACCTGCATACTATCAAACCTGACATTTTCATTCGAAATTCTGCAGAACACTCTACATGCAGTTACTGACATTAAACAATAAATATGTAGTTAAATTCAACCTGCAAAGACGGGAACGATATGTTTTCCTTAAGTGTCTGTGGTATTCTTGCCTGCTGGTAATGGAAAACCACAAATTCTAATTTACAATTTAATGGTTTCATTTAACTTACAAAGACCTTTGACTAAGAAAAAACCCTGAATGACCTCTAAAATTGCTCATCCATAAACATTTGCTGTATTCTTTTGATTACAGAAAAATGTGTCAAAAACCTTGTCTGTTGTTGAAAGAGCACTATTAATTATCCACCTCATAAAAAAAAATGCAAACAAATATGTGGATGTACTGTTCTCAGGTGACTCACCTCCCTCATTGCCTCCCACGATAGAGTAGAACACGGTGGTGTTTGCAGCAGCTGCAAGGACCATTCCTACAGCCTGGCTGATCGGAGCGTTCTCACTCACCGGACTGAACCTAAACACAAAAATCACACAATTCAATATCCATAACTTGCCCAGCTATAATCCCTGATTTACTCAACTTTCTTTTTCCATTAGGCTTCACAAATACTACAAGCATGTTAAGTTTTTTTTCTTAGACAAATTTTAGTTCTGGTACAAATCAAAGCTGCCAAACTGAAATATAATGTGGAATCAGGTAATGATCATTGCACTTAGAGCAGTTAATCTTCAATGAGAACTCTTACACTCCTACACAATAACAGAACCTCAAAAACGAAGATGAAAGGGCAGATTAGTGCTTTCAGAATCCCATTTAGTGACACTGAGGTGAATGTGAGATAATAAAAAAGGAGATGGGGATGAAAGCGATCCCATTTTCGAGTTTATGGGAACAGCCTGGGGGGGTCGGCCTTTAAAAGACAGTTGCGCTTAGAAGTTCTTAAATGAAAGTTTTTAAGTTCTGCCCTAGTTGAATTAAATTTCTTGTGAAGGCACTATTGCTACTCCTCTTAGGTTAGGTTTCATTATAAAGCGATATTTACAGTAATGAGCTACTGAAGACTACTACTATTTACACCAAAGTGCTAAAAGAAAGAACTGATGCTTTTTTGCGACTTAATGCAGGATACAGTTGAAGGTTAAAGAACAGTGTAGACTGTTAACCCTTAAAAGCCCGACCATTCTTAGCCATTTTGCGCGACCATCTTATGATGAAGCTATATAGTATAGGCTTTAGATCAAGTGTCAGTTTTTTTCTGTACATTTTAGGCAATATAAAGAAATATATTCTATTTTGTTTAAACCAACTATATAAACATGAATGAGCAAAAAATAAAAAATAAAACAAAGAAACAAACAAAAAAGGGCATAAGCAAAGAAGTACCATAGTCAAATATTAGCACTTTTTTGGTTGATTTCAGTAGCTTCTATGAGCAATTTGTGACTACAGTCCTGTGACAAAATGTATGTCTTTTAAAAGTAATACATAATAGATAAGATAATTGAAAAGATAACATTGTTTCTGAATGACATATCCAAACACTCTTTATAGCCAGAGCTACAGTAGACTGCCCTGTAAGCGCACTACGCATGGTCCACAAATTACCCAAAGCACCACCTCCTTCTAGGCTCAAAGCATGTTTTCAATTTTAGTGAGAGAATGAAGCGGAAGGACACGGACACACACACACACACACACACACACACACACACACACACACACACACAACACACACAAGCACACGCACACACACAATCTGCGTGTCCCCAATTTGAATGTCAGTAATTACAGTAAGGTTTTAAACTGAAGCGCCTGCTAATCTATACCCTCTAGTCTGACTGTTTTGCTAATCTAGCTAATCTGAATCCTTTGTCTGCCTGTGTCAAGTTTGCTTTCTAGCCACTTCTTGTGCTGTCTTCTATTAAGTAATTTTGTATGTTTTATAACTGCAAACGGACAACAGTGTTTAGAAAGTTCAGCTCAGAAACGATATGCACCTTACTCTTGTATATGCGTTTGCCGCATACCTGAAATAAAACTCGCTATTTCCAGTCGCAAACTCTGTGCAAAGAGAGGTGGAAAGAGTAATAAATTTTTGTACTCAAGTACAAGTACTGTTACTTCAGTGAAATATTACTGAAATACAAGTAAAGTTACTATTATAAAAACCTACTCAAGTAAAAGTAAAATGTAGCTCATTAAAAATTTACTTAAAAATATTACTTTTTTTAACAGTGGGGGTGGGATGGGGGATTCCAGTGTAGTTCAAAAAAGACAAGCGGATATTAATCTCAAACTAGTTGTTTTTAATTGAAGGAGCACCTTTGCATAATAAAACTGTTGCCTTTCTTGTGCTTGAAATCAAAGTGGTCGCTTAAATATGGTGTGACGCTTTGTGCCATATAGCCGCGGGAAAAAAAGAGCTTAGAGCCGAGAATAACATTCAGCACAAAACCTTTATCAGGCTCTTTCAGCGTCACAAAATTATAATACAAAATATAAAGTAAAAGTAAAGAAAAGGGTAAAAGAATAGAGCGTTTCGCGGGTGAGCAGCACACCTGAGCTTCTACTCCATCTTCTCCTTTTCACTCACACAACTCCGCAGCGCACACACTGGGGGAGGGGCGGCAACTCTTAAAAGGGCAATATACAGTACATACATAATGTAATGTACAACATAGTAGTGGCTGTTACAGTGGCTTGTAAGCCATTCATAAGAATTTGATGGCATTTCGCTTTTAGATGGGTCTGCATCACTGGCATCTGTTTTGTCCATGTCTATCGTTCCTGTGAGTTTAGCGCATTTGTTCTCCACACCCAACAATCAATCAGTGCAGTGGTTTCCGGGGTGCAATTTTTTTCCTTCCCCATTGCATTATTTTTATAATAATTATTTTTCATGTTTATTTATTTCTTTTTTACTCAGTAGCGAATATGATTTCAAATGTAGCGAAGTACAATACGTCAAACAAAACATCCTTAAGTAAAAGTAAAATTACAGATTTAAAAAAGTAGAAGTACACAAAAAAATTTCTCAATTACAGTAATGCGGGTCAATGTAATTCGTTACTTTCCACCTCTGCCTCTGTGGAGCCCATTCCAAACAATATATGGGTGTGATGGCATGCCTCATGAGGGCACTTAGTTTTAAAAGAAGATAATAGTTTAGTTACACTCTGGACTAATGCAAGATGGACAGTTATGGATTGACATTGGCCATCTATATAAATATTGAACTTAAAATGTTGATTAATTACTGTGGAAAAAAAAATACCAGTGTTGAATTATTGTAACACCTAGTGTTAAATGAACACTGTACACTATTTATATAGGTCCAGTTGGACTCAAATTAACTGATAGTTCTGAATGTG
Organism: Clarias macrocephalus; assembly: GCA_011419295.1. Classification (NCBI taxonomy): domain Eukaryota; kingdom Metazoa; phylum Chordata; class Actinopteri; order Siluriformes; family Clariidae; genus Clarias; species Clarias macrocephalus. Next base: position 49,240 of record JAAGKR010003586.1, read on the forward strand.
TAAAATCAACATTGCAGATTTCACCATTTAGACATATGAGGCAATATGGAGGCTCTCAGTAAATAATGGCCATTAAGTGGCCAAAAGTCATAATGTTCTGAAAATGTTCTGTTAAACTAAACTTGTTAGATAGTAAGGCAATTTGTCAGTCCATTGATCTGAATACTTAAATACATTTATCAATACTATTCAATCAGTCTGGAAAGCATTACAAAGTCATTTTTAAGGCTTTTGAACTCCATTGAAGTATGGTGAGAGTCATTATCTACAAATGGACAACACTTGAAACAGTGGTAAACCTTCCCAGGAGTGGCGGCCTACCAAAATTACTCCAATAGCACAACGATGAAGTAGCAGAAAAGCAGAGAAGCAAAAATAGCAACCGTCGAAGCGTTCCAAGTCAAAAGCCACTGATGACTGAAAAAGAACACAAAGGCATGTCTTACTGTATGTTCACCAAAAAAATTATCTTGATTTTCCACAAGACTTTTGGGCAAATATTCTGTGTACTGATAAGACAAATGTCAAACCGTTTGGAAGGTGTGCGCTTCGTTAGATCTAGCAGAAAACTCAGCATTTCAAAAAAAGAACATCATACAGTACCAACAGTCAAACATGATTGCGGTAATGTGATAATGTGGGCTGTTTTGCAACTTCAGTTCCTGGCTGACTTGCCATAATTGATGGAACCATGAATTCTGCACTCTAGTATAAAATCCTGAAGGAGAATATCCAGCTATAAGTTTGTTTCCACTTGGAGTATGCAGAAGGACAATGATAAAAAACACACCCAGCAAGTTCACCACTGCTTGGCTCAGAAAAAACTAAAAAAAATTAAAAAACATGAATAAATTAAGGTTTTGGAATGGCCTAGTCAAAGTCCAGACTTAAGTCCAATTGAGATGCTGTAGCATGACCTTAAACAGGTTAAACCCTCCAATGTGTATAAATTAAAACAATTATGCAAAGAAGAATGGGCCAAAACTCTATTGCCAGTTAATGCAAATGCTAGATTGCAGTTGTTGCCGCTATGTGCAGTTGTTACAGCTTTTTCCCTTAATAAATGCAATCATCATTAAAAAACTGAATTTTGTATTTACTCAGGTTATCTTTGTGTATATTAAAATTAGTTTGATGATCTGAAACATTTAAACATGACAAATATGCAAAAAAAATAAAAAATAAAAATCACTACCTTGAAAATCTACATGTAATGTGTTTGATGCTGTAGCTTCTCATTATGTTTGTTGCCATGATAGAGGTTTTACATTTTCAAAAAGGTTTGTGTACTTTCAGGACTGATGGAAACATGCAGGTAGGCACATGCAGGAGTGAGGGAAGAGTGGGTGGACCTCGGCCGCATTGCATTCCCATGCACTCCAATAACAAAAAAAAAAAAAAAAGAAAAGCAGCACCGTGATTATGGGCAGGATAAACCTGCTGCAGACTTCAGCCCTGACCCGCTGTGCTGGAAGGCTGATGAAGTGTTCTTTCCATTATCAGTTAGACAATAGGAGGCTGCTGCAGCTCAACACTTCCGCTGTCAGCAGAAAGTCAAAAGCTTTCCCATTAACAACCCAAAGCCGATAAGCCTCCCATCAGTTCCCATGGAAATTATCCATGCCATAAATAGCCCATGTGTTGGTGGAGGGGCGAGAGAGGCAAGCAAAGAGAAAGAAGAAGAAGAAGAAGAAGCTGTAGGAATGCTCTGAGCTGCTTCACACTGTGCTTTCCTGGCTCCTTTCAGCTGAGACACACTTGGCAAGAAATAGTGAATGAAATAGTGAGTGACTTTCTCTTTGGTGTCTCATAGTTTGGCACTAGCAGTAAACAGTAAAGAAATAGAGGCAGGAAAGAAGTGGGGAAAAAATATAGTTAGAAGCTTCAGCACAAAAACATCTTCAGCACTGTGTTGATGTTAAAGGATGACGTTAACGATGTCAGTGCTTTTATTTTCTTGGTTCTGTCCGAAGCTGAAAGAGCTCGTTAAATCCAAGGGGGAAAAGTTCAAACGCCTTCCTTAAAATTCAATAAAGCACATGGTGTACAAGACTACAGATAAATTATTTATCATTAAATACACTTGTTTGGAAGACAAAAGGTAACATGTAGGAATTAGCCCAAATGTTCTTAAGCACATTTGCATATTTCTCATCTAAAGCCATTAGGACTGCATTATCATTTACAGGGGAATAATAAACATTTAAACATTCATGTGCACATATTAATATCAGCGTTTTAATCACTACAGATGAAAAAGAAGAGGTACTGCCTTGCAGGGAATTTTAATTTAGACATTGCTCAGAAGATTTTTTCCCCCCTGTGCTCTAAATGTTTTCATCTCATAAATGAGGCTAATTAAAAAGATACCAGGGCAGAATAATCTATGAGAGAATACTGAAAGGCACTTATTGAACCAATTGCTCTTGCAAGCTTTTCAATTAAAGACATAATATAATAAGGCTAAAGGTGCTAAAGAGAAACAGTGTAATTATATTTGCACCTATGAATTTCTTACTTGAATGTCGGAAACTTCTTTTAAAACACTTGACAACTGCTTGGACAGTTGAGGTCAAGATAAGCTACTTATATGACAATGACTCGTCTTTTTTATCCTTCTTCTTGCTCTCCTTATTCTAATTACCTTTAATGCAAAGTAAAATAAAATCCTTTTGGGAGCTGAATGAGAAGAGCAGACGAAATACTGTATGCAACTCCACAACACACACAATCATACATGAGAGAACAGCTGCAGAGGTACTGCAAAAGACAGCAACAACAGAGTGGTTCAAAGATAAAGTGAAAAGAATTCACAAGAACTGGCAGGAAAAACCCTACTACAGGGTTTGTGTGTGTGTGTGTGTGTGTGTGTGTGTGTGTGTGTGTGTGTGTGTGTGTGTGTGTGTGTGTGTGTGTGTGTGTGTGTGTGTGTGTGTGTGTGTGTGTGTGTGTGTTTGCACGCATGCATAACCAAGTGAGTGACTAATATAAAGCCTTGCCTGTAAAGTAGTGTGCAAATATGCATAATTATATCCAACATTGCACAGAAAAAGTGCATGCATAAAAGAAGAAGCAGGCAATCTGAGTTATTCTTACATTAAATGATGTAGCATATTAACAATATGAAAAATTCCACAAGTACACACCTTAAAAACCGTCCACCCTATAAATACAGTTATCTGGAATATTGTAGGAAGGTCTGTATCAATAATACTGTACTAATGTAGATTTAATCAATTAACTGCTTTGACTTTATTTTAATATAAAATAAATATGAAATAAATAATTTCCTATTTGGATCCTTTTTAAGATGACACACAAAGATCTGAGAAACTACTAATGTCTAAAGACCAATTCTCTAACATAGTGAAATAGCTCATATAAAATCTATTTATTCTCCCTAAATGAAATAATAAAACATTAAATAATGTACCAGATGCACCGCTGCTGTGTGGATGATGCTTCGCGATCTTAAATGTAACATTGTAAGACGTGCAAAAAACTACCATTGGGTTGTATGTTTATCATAATTTGTCACATCTCTAGTTTGAAGAAAAGGACACAAAATGACAGAGAGTGACAAGATGCATGCAGCAGCACACATCCAAAGCAAACTCCTGCCTCATTCTAGTCCTACAGAGGAACAAAGCCAGCTCCATAATTACTGTGGATCTTCACTGATCCCTGCTGCTTGAGTGTAATCTAAAATAAAAATTCTCTTGTCTGTATGCTTTATCATTTCATGTTTACAGCAAAAATACACATAATTCAATTGCATCTAAATATTTGTGCTTCTGCCTGAGCACAAAAATATGTGTTATATAATTCAATTATACAGTGAGCTGTGTGAAAGTTGTAAATTCATTATAGTTATACAATATCTGCAAAGTCGCATTGCCTATAGCTTTGGTTATGGTGCACATTCACTATGGAATCATTTCAACAACCTTATGTAACATGCCCAGAGTTGCCTATTTTTATTTATTTATTTATTTATTTATATTCAATTTTATTTTTATAGCGCTTTTAACAAATTTTGACTGGGATCTTCTATTGATGGCAGAAGAGTGAAACGATACCATAGTCTCATCTCGAAGACTTTTACATGGTGGTTAAGGTCAGGACCCTGCGGTGGCCAATTCATGCGTGAAAATGATCACTTAGGCTCCCTTAACTACTCTTTTCCAATCTACGGCCCAAATTATTCTTGGTAATGTCACCCTGGAACATTGCCAAGCCACAGGGGTGGGGTGGGTGGGTGCGGGGATCCGTTGAGGGAGAAAATATGGTCATTTCACACATTCAGGTAGTCAGCTGACTTCAGTTTATTGCCACATAACATTGCAGGTTTTAATAATTCACTGGACAGTTCTGAACCTAATTCCAGTACTTTCTGCAATCTCCTTAGAGGTTTTAGTTGGATTATTTGTTTGGTCAGTTGATTGACTGATTTTTTTCCCCTTCTCATTAAATCATACACACATACAGTACATAAAACAGTTCACAGGATTTGTCAAGATTGCAGCTTTTCAAACTGCAGTACTATTTCCCACTTCTATTGCTGCATGTGATGCTAAGAGTGTAAGGTTTTCAATCATCAAAGCCATGTGAAATGTCCCATAGTATTAAGTCTTGGCAACTGCCCACTCATCCATGTTGATGCTATTGGGCTTTAAACAGTGTGTGGGATTCACACCAGTGACCACATGACATGCTGGGTAAACAAGCCAGAGCTGTTCTGTTCTGAATTAGTTTCTCCAGGGTGACAGGGATGACTTCTTTAACTTTCTAGGCCCTGATGTCACATCGGTCATGTCAACCACGGTCAGTAATTACATATAGAATACTGTACAATAATAAAATGATTGAAAAAATAAATTAGAATTATTCACCAACACAAAATAAGGCAGGAGGTAATTAATCACCAGTAGGGGAAGGCGGGGGCCACACTGTATACAGTTCATCAGCTTTTTACTGGCCCATTAGAGTAATTAAGGCACATAGTGCTCAAAAAATACATCTAGCACGATTAGAGGTCCATACATTTTCAGTAATGACAGCATTGTCAGACTGGGCTAATTAAAACATACTTCACAGCTGCCAATAAATTGTCTTAAAGCAAATTCATCATAATCTAATGTATATGTTGAAGTGCATGTAGTGTCTCTAAATCTTTTCCAGTGGCCTTTTTTCACTGTGTACCAGCAGGGGTATAGTTGAAAAGAAGTCGAATGCGTGATGATTCTGAGCTGTGCCATTTTAGCACCAGCCTACTTATGTGTGCTTCTTTGTGCTTTCAGGGACTGCTGTGAGGCAAAGAGAGACAGAGCAAGACAAAGTGGAATAGTTTGCAACACACACACACACACACACACACACACACACACACACACACACACACACACACACACACACACACACACACACACACACAAAGAGCATGATCTTAACCTTGAAAAAGGCGAGCTACGAGCTAGCTCAGGCTAGTCACAGCCCCCTTTTGGACTGCATTTGTGTTAATTATTTGTTTTATTTCACTAAAAAGGAATGCTGAAAATAAACGTGAGCCAGGAGCTCTGCTGAAAATCCTCAGTCTTCCTCCACATTTGTACCCGATGGGTTCTAAATACTTGGTTCAGGTATTTTGTGTGGCTTTTGAGAGAAATGAAATATTAGCTTGTGTGTGCCGACATACAGCACATGTGTTCTATCAAACAGCTGTACAAGAATCCATTTAAAAATGCTTTGAAAGATGTGTTAGACTATGCATGACTGTGTTCTCAACTTTCAATCTAAAGATCACTAGATATTTGCCTATAGCATTCGTTAATTGGAATAGCCACTTGACTTAAATTTATTTGATAAATAATGTTGCCACCTTAAAATCTATGATCACCAAATGCTGCTGATTAAATGGGGACATTAAATGTGTGGTGTGGTGGAAATACAGTAATAAATAGGCTGTCTCTCTGTCTGTCTGTCTGCTTTTGAATGCAGTTAATATAATCCGTGCAGTTGTTTTAGGATGCCTGTAATTCACAGCAGAAAACATATTATTGAGATCTGGAGAACAACTTGACCTTTGCTTAATCAGGCAACACTTAGGAGAGCTGATGTGTTTTCATATCTGTTTCTCACTGTAAGTGCTGTTATTAGATCTACATAAGCACATAATTACAGACTGCAGGTTAAAGAGTTCTATTGAGAAACTCCTCTACATCTCATGCTGCTTTTCCTCTGTAGTCTTCTCTCTGTTTCATTCAGCACCAATCTTTCGGATGCTTACTCCTCTCAAGAGCCTGAATAATACTGAATCCGAAATAAATCCATGCCCAAGCCCTAGGACACAAGAGCAAAACACAATAATCTCCACTGCGGCTGCACACCAAATCCCCAAATCCTTCCCTACACTAAAGCCCCAGAAGAAAAGTGTAAATAACTCATTAGGCTTCATATAAAATACCCTGCTTAAAACACAACAGAAAATATTATGACTACATATTCATTCTTTCACTTCCAATATCACTGGGATTCCAGGCTTGACCAGGATATACTACTACTATAAAACCACTACTTCCTCAATGTCTTCCAAAAACTCTTATAAAAAAATAGAATAGCTTCTAATAGCTCTTTATTACTTTTGTAATTTTGCTTCTGCACCCGTAAAGATAAGTCTAATCAGATTCCCCCCAACAAAAAAAAAAGAGGCAATAAAATTCCTATGAAAAAAAGTTGTACATTTCTTCTGCTTATCAAGAAACAAGTCTGCACAGAGTATCATTGTGAGCTGCCTGTTAGATTTGGACTTTATTTAGTCTGTATTTAGCGATACATGTGGATGGCAGTGCGGTGTTTATCAAGGTGTGCGTATAGTCATGACAACCAGAACAACAGTACGCACATACACAAGCAATTTCCCAGTTGCCAGAACACAGTCAGTAAGTGCAGGCTCATACACAAAATCAGTCACATTACTCTTTCCTGTCCTCTTACTACACAGTTATCTGTAACTTCACAGAACTTGCACTCAGGTTTTTCCCAAGGGCTTTATTAGGGTAAAGCTCCACACACTGTGCTCTACACTACAGGCCTACTGGTTTCTCATTATTTGCAGTGAACACCACACACAAGCTTAACAGTACATTAAAAAAAAAAAATAGATGGCTTGTGGGGGGTTCAGTAACTGTCTGTGACTACACACTGCACAGGCACTGCTTTTTGACAGGTCCAACCCTTAAGGCTGATGAAAAGTGGGTGAGAAGGTGTTATGCGTAAACAGAAACACACACAACTGGCACAACTGATGCACTGAGAATAGAGAATGGAGAATTGTATTCAAATAACTCCAAGGGTGAAAAGACTTCTTGTAAATACGATTCCTCTATAATAATAATAATAATAATAATAATAATAATAATAATAATAATAATAATAATTGCATTACTAAACTCAATGCACATATGGATTGGCAGATTTTCAGTTAAGTATATACAGTACATCTCTAAAAGTATACAGTATATATAGTGAAAAAAGGTTTAGTTTTTCATAATTTACTACAAAAAGTGAAACTATATATATATTCTAGATTCATTACAAAAAGTAAAATATTTTATTTCTGTTAAATAATATTACTTTTTAAAATATATTTTTTGTATTAATTGTTCTTTTTTATATGATTACAGCTCACAGCATGAACAAAAAACTGTAGTATCTCAAAAAAAAAAAAAATATATATATATATATATATATATATATATATATATATATATATATATATATATATATATATATATATACAAAAGGTGCAGACATACTTTCCCTGAAAGTCATCGCCTCTTGCAATAATGCAGATCAAACATACTGACGATAAATAAAAAGGAATATTTAAGCATATACGCAAAATGTATTTCCCTTAAATATTACAGATTAAAACAAGGAAAGTAGACGTGCTGAGCTTCATTTCATTGTGATGCGGACAAAAGGTCCAGGAAGGAAACGGGTTTCGTTATTTTACAAAATTTGAATATATTCAGTAAATTTATGAATTACACTCAAAGTATCAAATCCAACTATGAAGTCTGATTTAATTGATACCATTAAACATTTTATTTGTTTCTATTTATTTTTATGTTTTGCTGACGAAATACATTTTAGGCAGAGATGTCTGCTCGGTTTTGTTAATTCTTTTTAAACCCCTCAATTCTGCCAATTCACCCATCAGTGAAACCAGTTTGATAAGTTCACACCTATCACGAATGAACGGTAAGATGAGAGTTTACAATAACTCAGCATTGGAGACAATATTCTTTTAGGCTAACTTTATTATAGATTATAGGCATGTTATTTTTTCATGTAACTTAAACGGCTGAATGAAGTTAAATATGCACAATAAATTAATAATTGCGTTTGCTTTACATCTGAGCACTCATGTGTAAATAGCTTTTTCATTATATATACTACCATATCATATATGTGTGTCTAATACTGTTTTATTCATATTTTACAACATTACATGCAGTTTGTAATTTACTTGCAATTGTACTTTTAAAATGACCTTTCCGTTGGGAGATGGCATGAGATTATTAATTAAGAACTTAAACGGAAACAAAAGGAAACAAAATAAACAGAGCTCTGAACGAATACTTCTGAACTAGAGACAATATCAGAATCGTATTAACTGGGCTAATGAGATGAGGTCCAAAGTTCTTTTCTTCAGATCAAAGTAAATTTCATTTGGAAATTAAGGTTCCAGTGTCTGAGGGAAGATTGGAGAACAACAGAATCCAAGTTGCTTGATGTTTAGTGTGAAGTTATCTGCTGCTGTTGTTCCACTGTATTTTATTAAGGTCAAAGTCAATGCTGTTTTGTATAGCGCTTTTAACAATTTTTGACTGGGATCTTATATTGATGGCAGAAGAGTGAAACAATACTATAGTCTCATCTCGAAGACTTTCATCGGGGTTAAGGCCAGGACCCTGCGGTGACCAATTCATGTGTGAAAATGATCCCTTAGGCTCCCTTAACTACTCTTTCCCAATCTTCGTAATCTTGGTAATGTCACCCTGGAATATTGCCAAGCCACCAGCGAGGAAAAAAATCCATGGAGGCAGAAAATATGGTGATTTCACACATTCAGGTCAGTCAGCTGACTTCAGTTTATTGCCACATAACATTGCAGGTTTTAATAATGCACTGAACAGTTCTGAACCTAATTCCAGTACTTTCTGCAATCTCCTTAGAGGTTTTATTGATTAGTTGTTTGGTCAGTTGATTGACATGTTTTTTTTTCCCCTTCCCATTAAATCATACACACATAAATAAAACAGTTCACAGGATATGTCAAGATTGCAGCTTTTCAAATTGCAGGTGTATTTCCCACTTCTATCCCTGCATGTGATGCTAAGAGTGTAAGGTTTTCAATCATCAAAGCCATGTGAAATGTCCCATAGTATTAAGTCTTGGCAACTTTCCACTCATCTATGTTGATGCTACTGAATTGGGCTTTAAACAGTGTGTGGGTAAACAAGCCAGAGCTGTTCTGTTCTGAATTAGTTTCTCCAGGGTGACAGGGATGACTTCTTTAACTTTCTAGGCCCTGATGTTACATTGGTCATGTCAACTACGGTCAGTAATTGCATATAGAATACTGTATAATAATAAAATGACTGAAAAAATACATTAGAATTATTAGAAGTTTTATCAAGGTCAAAGTCAATGCAGCCGCCTACCAGGAGATTTAAGAGTGCCTGCCGATCTCTCTGCTTTAGGGAAAATCTGATTTCAGGATTAGAACATGCCCACAGTGGCAAAACTACCACTAACTGGTTTGCTGACCATTATATTACTGTGCTTGACTGGCCAGCCAACTCGTCTGACCTGAACCTCGTTGAGAATCTATGTAAAGAGGAAGATGATGAGCTTAGGGCTGCTGTCAAAGCAGCATGGCCTTTAACAACGCCTTAGCAGTGCCAGAGGTCAGAGTATTAGATGCATAAATGAAAACACTTTTCAAAACTTGGACACGTCTGTATTGCAAATCCTTTTTTTTATTGATCTTAGGAAATATGTAAATATTTTGAGATAATTTGAGAAGAAAAATTATTTCCACAATCAAAATTTTTGATGCACTGTACATTTAACTTTTATACACTATATACAGTAAATGGAAGTTAGACTCAAAAGTATGCTCCTGTATTTTGAAAATCAAAAAAAAAAAAAAAAAACCCACCCAGTTAACTTTTTCGTGGCAATTAATCATATTTGATACATTTAACAGTTATCTTGTTTTTTTGTTTGTTTGTTTGTTTTTTGTACATTTTTATCAGTTCTATCTGTGCTTAAAGCCTCATAATAAGTGTTATACATGCACATTTAATTACCATAAATTTTTTTGGCCATAAACATTATTATATGGGTTTCATAAGAATGGTATGTTTCTAATAGAGTTCATGCACATGGTCCTGTAAAAATTAGACACATATGTAAACGTATGTGAGATGTAAATATTACACATACAACTAACACATGATGGCAATTAGGGTTGTTCTCTCTTTCTTGTAAACAAGACAGGTACTGTAACGATGCGGGTCTCACGAGGGGCAGAACCGCATGAAAATGCTTTGTACTTGTACTGTGCAAAGCCCCAGCCTCTGTCTGTCTAAGACGCCTGGAGAGAGAGAGTGAATGAGAGAGCGGCATGCATCAGTTCAGCGTGCGCGCTCAGTTTAAGTAAAGTGCACAAAAGCACAAATAAGATTCTTTCATATAAATCCTCGGAAAGGGCAAAGGCCCCGAGAGGATATAGTTTTTGTTTTGTTTACCAGAACCCCATCTGTTCTCGCGTAGACAGCAGAGCTCTGTTTACTTTGTGTTTTCAGTTTTCATTTGTTTCCTTTTAAGTTTCTTAATTAATAATCCCACACCATCTCCAAACGGGAAGGTCTTCCCGTGCGTATCATAAGCACTCTCACATACTCCTATTTCACTGACCCCCTCTAAAGCTCTGTGTCAGGGCTCTTATCATTAAAAACATCTCGTGGTGCGGCTCTCCATACCGCGCCATGTAACAGGTAGAAGTACATACAGGAATATGTACTTCTACTACATGTGTGTACCTTTTTGTAGAGGTCAACACTGTATATGAGAGGAAAAAGTGCATATGTGTCATGTATGTTATTTGTAAATAGTTTCATTTGACATTTTATTGATTCTATACTGAAGCCTGATGAATAGGTATGTACTGTAAATAAAGTGGGTTGTAGAAGCAGGATAGGAATTTGCCCTTCATATTCTGCTAGCAGGGAGTCTTGTGAGAAATTAATGTAAACACAATATTGAATCGGCATGGGGTTGAATATTCCCCTGCGGCAGATTTCAAATATCACACCTCCTGTTGCACCATTTCACCTACATCAGCACATATCCAGTCACTAGCAAAGGCATAAAAATTAAGCAAAAACCTGTTTATGCCTAAGCAAATAAGTAATAACTAATAGTTCTGTGACCAATGGTGTGCAGTAGGGCAAATGTATCTAATCTTCTATTTCTGCAAAAATCGGTTGATAAATTCCTTATCTTCCTGATTCCATTTGAGGAAGGATTAATCCTAAAAAATGTTTTAATGCACTTGCAAGAACAGTATCCAGGCTGGTTACTCTAGTTGTGGTAGAAAAACATGCTTTTCCCCCCCTATAAATCCATTCTGCTGGCAAGGTTGTTTTTAGGGGTAGCAGTGTCATGTCAATTTCCTTTTCCAGCAGGACTTAGCACCTGCCCACAGTGCCAAAATTACCACCAACTGGTTTGCTGACAATGATATTAATCTGCTTGATTGGCCAGACAACTCGCCTGACCTGAACCCAACAATACAGATGAGCCGAAGGCTGCTATGCCAGATTGATGAAATAATTTGTGCTAAAGGATCCCTGACCAAGTACTGAATGAATGAACATACTTATTTTTCCGAGGTTAGTTTTCCAATAGCTTTCCTATTTGTAAACAATCTTGACAAGAAACAATAAAAAAGAAACATTGGTATCAAAATGGAGTTTTTATCAGGAATCTGAAAATATGTATTTCAATATCAAAACTTAAATTAACAAAAATGCGACTTCATACCTGATCTGATGAGATGCGTCGCACATAGATTTACTCATTTACTAAGGTTTTATGTGCACAGGATGTAGGTTAGTTTTTACCAATTTAGTTAGATCACAGATTGTCCTGGACACTTATAAGGATCTATTTGAATCTATTTGGGCAGCAAGTGCTATATTTAACTGCTCATGCATTTTAATATCGATTACTCAATTGTATTTTTTTGTTTTTATAAAAAATGTAAAATTAAATAAAAAATGCATCTTTGCAATCTCATATGTATTCCTAAGCAATTTTTTTTAAAAAGCATGGTGAATAAGTTCCTGGGAACTGAAAGCAATTAATAAATAATAATAACAATACAATTTTTAATATTTGTTTGCATTCATTTAAAATATTTATAAGAGTGTGAATCATTTTGGCACATATGTGGCACATAAAGCCACAATAAACCACATGCAATTTAACATTAACAGTCCTTACATTAAATCCATAGACTGCATAGCCAACAGCAAGAGAGTATTAAAGCTGTAATTAATTAGTTTGCTTTATTTAATGCACCTTATGATGATTCTTCACATAGCTCACAGGACCAAGCAATCTCGTGCTATAGGATAATTGCTCATTTATTCTCCACTGTTGGATGATTAATTATCCCATTATGTATGATAAATACAGTGAGCAAGCCTGCTGACATAAAAAGACTGGGTGCTGGTTAGTTGGTTGTGCTAATGGCATCATGTTCAGCAGCCTGAGCTGCATACACGTGACTGATTTAGGGTTCCAGTTTCACCAATGTGCACTCATGCCTAAAAGCAAAGTGTTGATATCATCACCATTCATATGTAGCATGTGGTACAGTGCATTAGTGAGAGGTTTGCCCTTTAATTCACTATCACTATGGAAACTGTAGTTATGTGAGAACATTATTATCTTGAATGGAGGAGCAATGGATGGGAGCAAGGAAAGCATGCACCACAGTAAGAAATGTCCATATTAAAGTCTGAAACTTAATTTTTACACTTTATAACTCAGGTATATTTTTATTAGAACAAGTCCAAAAACTGTAGTTGTGGTCCACAGTAGAGATGTAACTAAATGATCAGATTAAACAGTGTGTTCTAAATGGATATAAATACTGATATGAATAGGCTGCACTACTGCACTTATTTGGAATTATTATTATTATTATTATTATTATTATTATTATTATTATTATTATTATTATTATACCATTTGCCAAAAAGGTTTTCAGAGTATCTGGTGGAGACTAGAGATCCAATTAACGACAAAACAACACCAACACCATCAACAAGAACAACCACAAAAGTCACATGATACATTCATTAGAGAGTGATGAACATACAATAGAAGCAAGTACAAATAAAAATAACAATCCTGCAAAGATGATTAAAATTCAATCACACATCTCTCGAGTGATATGAGATTGATAAACTATGAGAGCCAGAATTCACTGGCCATGCTAACAGTGCTGACATTTCTACCTACCTGTTCTCCAGTGGTTTCTACCTGCAGAGTTCATACAAAAAAAATTGGCCTTGTCTGGATATTCATAACACAAAACAGATACAGATCACAAGCGTCTATATAAAAAAAAACAAAAAACAAAAAAAAATAAAAAAAACTACAAATCCTTAACCAAAGATATGATCAAAAATGAATACTTAAAACTCAGGTATAAGGAAAACAGAATTAAACAAATTGTTTTATTGTAAACTTTAATCAGTATGTGAGTAAAAGTATGCTATTATTTTCTTATACTGTACTACATTGGCCAAGTACCCTGTAATTGCACATTAGCACACTTGACCTCATTATATATATATATATATATATATATATATATATATATATATATACTGCATGTTGCCTGTCCTTAGCAGTGGTTTCATAGCAGATATTCTACCATGAAGGCCTGATTCACACAGTCTCCTCTTAACAGTTGTTCTAGAGACGTGTCTGCTGCTAGAACTCTGTGTGGCATTGACCTGCTCTCTGATCTGAGCTGCTGTTAACCTGCGATTTCTGAGGCTGGTGACTCGGATGAACTTATCCTCCGCAGCAGAGGTGACTCTTGGTCTTCCTTTCCTGGGGCGGTCCGCATGTGAGCCAGTTTCTTTGTAGCGCTTGATGGTTTTTGTGACTGCACTTGGGGACACTTTCAAAGTAATGATGGCCACTCGTTTTCTTTGTCCAAACTTTTGGTCTGTACTATATATATATATACACACAGTATATATAATTTTTTTATTAGCTGAATTAATTGAATAATTGAAGTCAATTATGTCAAATTATTCAAATCAATTCCCTTCCATCAGAAAATTCCTGGACTATCAGGCAGTGTCAGCAACAGTCAAATATACTGTATGTTTTCATGTAATTTTTTCAATAATGAATTACAGTTATTATCAGCTAATTGATAGCGATTAATTATGTTGACCACTTCTTCTGTCTTGAAAAGCACTTCTTTGACTTGAAAAGGTAGAAATGCTTTAGCTGAATGTTTCTCTCACTTCTTTCCACAGAAACCACGCAGGTCTCGTGAGATGCAGATCCACAAGAAAATGCATCAAGCTGTTCAGAATGGATAGTTCTGCAAGCAGCTCCGCCGCAGTTTTCCAAACTGGCAGTTTCGTGGTCACCCTCGCGCTCAGTTGCTAGGCGCCGTTGCCATGGGGGCAATCAGCAGAGACGCTGACACCTGGTCGCGTGTCTATTTAAGCCCCTGGCACAACCGTTCGAACGTTAGGTAGCACCAGGCAGAGAGCATGTCACTCTGGTATTAAGGCCAAAGACATAAGCAAAGACAGGGTGACATAAGAAGCCTGCGTCGGAGGGAGAGAGAGCAGCATGCAACACTATCAGCGCGCTCCTAGACGAAAGTTAATGACAAACAAATTAAGGGAAATGAAAAAGAAAATAAGTATGACAATATACTGTAGGTGAAAAGACACAAATAAAAGTGACAACACAAAAAAAAGAGAGAGAAAACCTATTAAAGGGATAACCTTTCATCTAGAAGACGAGAGAGTTTATTTTCTAACCACCGCCCTATCTCAAGAAGACAGGGAGCTTTGCCTTTTTTGAGTTTTGCTCCCAGTTATCTTTTTAGTTTTTTTTTTTTTTTAATTCCCAGTTAATAAACATTAAGTTTATCTCTGAATGGGATGGTTTCCTCGAAAGTGCACAACCATACATTTCACTGACCCCATCTAAAGCCCTGCACTAAGGCTCTTACATTCAGTATTACATCTTGTGACACACCACAAGCACTTTTAAGGTCTGCACATTGGATTATTTTCTTCCTGATATCAAATAAACCACTCCATTACAGCATTATGATAAAGTCAATCAATTAACAGCTGTGCTTAAGGAGAAAATCTTGTTATGATAACATTAAATCCTTAATGTAATTATGTGAGTCAAGGACTCTTAGTGGATGTACGATGGTAGGACACTATTATTAATCACAGATGAGAGCTATTACCAGGGCAGGTACCAGAGGCCACTGAGCTAATCAAAATCACTGATATCCTATGACCTATGTTCACCTTTACACAATCCATACTGCAAGCTCACCATTCATATTCTGGAAAACGCTGACCCATCACTGAGCCCATACAATTCCCCGCAAGCTAAATATCAAAACGTGCTAAAGGGGGAAAAAAGAATGTTTCCGAAGCTGCAGAGTTGGCTGTTCAGATTGCATTAGAAACACTAGAATGCTTCCGCATGCCCAACAGCAGCTGCTCTCCAGATCTCAGCATTTTTAGTTGCATATTCATGCAGAATTCTCATTAAGCTCACTGGGATTTAGAGTGTGTCTTTGAAAACAAACAATGAATTATTCCTAACAAAAACAGAAAAGCCTCTGTAGTGACAGGACATGAAATAAATTCTATGTTTATAGTAGGGTTTTTTTGTTCCTTTGTTTTTTTCAGTGTTGAAATTTCATGCAATTCCAAAATGAATTTAAATTAATTTTCATTCCTTTGTACGGCCTAAAGCCAAGTATTCTACATACTGTAGATGTTAAAAATTTTTCATACTAAATGTGCTTTAATATAATTCAGTAAATTATTAAATTATATTACAATAATTCAAACAAATTAAATAAAATGTACATTTAAGCTTTTGTAGGCAGCGCTATGGGTTATGATTAAGAACTGTTGCCTTGCACCTCCCGAGTTACGGGTATACGTAGTCTTGTCCTGTGTGCATGGATTTGCGTCTTCTCGCCATGCTTGGTGGCCTCCTCTGGGTACTCTGATTTCTGCCAACAGTCCAAAGACATGGATTGTAGGTCCATAATCTTGTAGGTTGGCAACCTAGTAGTTGAAAATTGCCCGTAGTGTGTGACTAGGTGTCCGAACGTGTGTAATTGTGATGGGTTGTGCATTGCAATGAGTCTGTACCCTGTCTTGTAGACCCTACCTTCCCTAGGATAGGCTCCATGCCCCCTATGGCCCTACACAGGATAAGTGGTATGGATGGATTGACAATATTGGCAATATTGACAACTAGCATAAGTACTTAAGTCATTGACCGTTAAATGGTTTGTAAAAATAGTTAAAAGGTTAAATCAACTAAAAATAAAACGATCAGCATCTGGAACACACCTGCTCATAACATTCTGGTTTACAGTGCACCTGGAAAGTATTCACAGCGCTTCACTTTTTCCCCATTTTACTATGTTTACAGCCTTATTTCAAAATGGATCAAAATTCATGATTTTTCTCAAAGTTCTACAAACAATACCCCATAATGACAATTTGAAAGAGGTTTGTTTAAAATCTTTGCAAGTTTATCAAAAAAAAAATGAAAAAATCACTTGTACATAATTGAGCTCAGATGCATCTTTCCACTGATCATCCTTGAGATGTTTCTACAACTCAATTCAGTTGATTGGACATGATTTGGAAAGACACAGCTGTCTATATAAGGTTCCATAGTTAACAGTGCACATCAGAGCACAAACCAAGCCAAAAAGTCCAAGGAAATGTCTATAGACAGGATTGTATCGAGGCACAGGTCTGGGGAAGGGTATGAGCACAGTGGTCTCCATCACCCATAAATAGAAAAAGTTTGAACCCACCAGGATTCTTCCTAGAGAAGGCAGCCTGGCCGAAATGAGCGACTGGGGAAGAAGGGCCTTAGTCAGGGAGGCGACCAATAACCCGATGGTCACTCTGAAAGAGCTCCAGTGTTTCTCTGTGGACAGGAAAGAACCTTCTAGAAGAACAACCATCTCTGCCGCACTCCACCAATCAAGCCTGCATGGTAGATGGGCCAGACTAAAGCCACTCCTTAGTTAAAGGCACATGACAGGCATTACAGACATTTACCAAAACTACAGATGCCTGTAAGGGCACTCAGACCATGAGACACAATTGTTTTTTTTTTTCCTTTTTTTTTTTTAAGCACCTTTGGCACCAATTACAGCCTCAAGTCTTTTTGAGTATGATGTTTTATCAATTTAATCCATTTTGTGAATATTTACTGGATGCACTGTAATTAATGGCGCAAGGTTCAGTTTTCATAGCATACGTACCATTTTTTTTGGAGTAAGCTGTGTTGTGTCTCTCTTTTGTTTGCGTTTGGTGAGCATTGTGACAGCTTGTAGGTGCATTGTTGTCATTTCTGTGTTTTCTGCATACACTGTGTATACAAGGTAAACTGGATCTGTTGCATGATGAGTATAGATGCTGTGATATAATCTAACATAACACTGCTCAAAACTTCCCCTCCACTTAACATTTTGATTTCATTTTTAGAAATAAATAAATGATTATAATTACTATAAAGTTTATAGGAAGGTTCCTACGGCATCTGGATAGGATTACCAGCCCCAGAGACAACATAAAAGGATTGTCTAGTACTTGCATAAGAGAGTTATCTTTGGGAAAAAAATTACCAACTAATTAGAAAATATAGACTACAAGCACAAACAAAAATAATAACCCTGTAAGTGTGGTTAAAATCTACTCACAAAGTTATGTGAGGTTGATGAACTGTGTGAGCCAGAATTCACACACCAGGCAACAGTGCTGGCATTTATACCTCAGTGTTTTTCAGTTTTTCTGGTGGAATAGTTGTAGAATTCACTCACTCATTCATTGTCTATACATGTTATCCTGTACAGGGTCATGGGGTACTGGGGCATTTGGTGGGATACAAATGGATGGGGTCCTAATCCATCACAGGGCACAAGCATGTATTGATAGCGATTAATCACACACTATAGGCAATCTGGCCTAACTGGCTAATGCCAGTTAGCCTAATCTGCATGTCTTTGGACTGTGGGAGAAAACCATGGAGGTGCGAGGCCATATGCTAACCACTGTGCCAAAGAGAAGACAGACAAACTAGTCAAGGAGTAACACAGAACAATCGGTAACACAACTGAGCATTTTCTTCATGTACAATTATATCCAATTATATAGTACCCCATTTTTTTATTTTATGATCAACTGATCATAGCAAGCCTTAGTATTAGGCAAATACAACTTCAGAAGAACAACAGCATATAACTTTTTTCATTATGCCATTATTTATTTAACCAAGATTTTCCAAAAATATAATAAATAACATGTGGGCAACACTCAGTATCCACTTACTGCTTTCACAGGATTTCAGATGGTAAGTTGCAGCCAGGTGCTGTTAATCATCAGCCATTAATTAACTGATCATCAGAAAGTGTGCAAACCAAAGTTTTGGTCTGGAGCAATCAGGTGTGTGTTAACAGAATGCCAAGAGGTACATTCAAAGCAATGTAAGCAATGGTCTTAGAGAAACAATCAACCAGGAAAGGGTTATAAAACCATTTCCAAACAATTTGGAGTTCAGTTCTACAGTGAGAAAGAGTGGAAAGCATTCAAAACAGTTACCAATCTTCCTTGAAGTGGAATCCCAGCACATTCACCCCAAGGTCACCCCATGTTTGAGGAAAAACAAACAGCATTTCAGCAGAAACAACTCATACCCACTGTCAAACACAGCAGTGGTGGTGATTTGGGCTTATTTTCTAGCAACAGGACCTGAGCACCTTACAGTCAATAAGTCAACCATGAACTCCTGTATACTAGAGTATTCTCAAGGCAAATGTGAGCCCATCTGTTTGACAGCTAAAATTTGGTTAAAATTGTATCATGCAATGGGACAATGATCCAAAGTACACCAGTAAATTTACATCAGAATGGCTGAAAAATAAAAGAATCAAGATTTTAGAATTGCCTAATTAAAGTCCAAACCTTAACGCAATTTAAATGCTGTGGCAGGACCTTGAGAGAGCTGTGCATAAGCACATGCCCAAAAACCTCAATGAACTGAAGCAACGTTATAAAGGAGAATGGACCAAAATTGTAGATGTACAAGCTATTGAATCTGGTGCACGATGGTGTACTGTAAGAAAATGCAAGAAATGTACCTTTGGACTTTTACTCATTTTGGCAAATTTGGGCCAAAGGGTGTCTAAAAAATATTATTTAAATAGAAATCCACTATATGCATTTAAGCAATGTCGCCTTGCACCTCCAGGGTCCAGGTTCGATTCCCGTCTCTGGGTGCATGTTCTCTACATGCTTGGTGGGTTTCTTCCGGGTACTCCGGTTTCCTCCCACAGTCCAAAAACATGTAGTTTAGGTTAACTGGCATTCCCAAATTGGCTGTAGTGTGTGAATGAGTGTGTGAGTGTGTTTGTGTGTGCTCTGCGATGGATTGGCACCCTGTCCAGGGTGTACCCTGCCTTGTGCCCTAAGTCTCCTGGGATAGGCTCCAGGCCTCCCGTGACTATGAATACAGGATTAAGCGGGATAGATGATGAATGAAATAATGGCATGGTGAAAAAAATAGGTCAAATGTACGAGATTAGTCGCTTATGCATACGTATATTAGCGGGCTTAGTCAAATATCAAAAATCAACCAAGCTACTGCATTAGAGGGAGAACTGCATTCAGTTAAACTCACAAGTACTCCTCCTCTGTAAAGATAGGTATTCTGGAGGGCTGCAGGACGGTGATCTCCACTAGCGTCGTATTCATCTTCACTGGCTGCCCCTCATCAAAAGCGATCACTATCAGCTACACACACAGCAAAATGGAGATAAGTAGGCATGATAAAACATAAATAAACACAATAGCTTAGAATAGAATTGTAACAAAAGCAAATTTTCCTCAATGTCTGTAACTCAAGTCAGTGATTAGTTTTAAACTTACCCTAAAAGTGGTGCTGGGCACCTCGTTCAGGTTCACTTTAGTTACAACTCTGCCTGTAGTTTCCTCTACATCAAAGATGCTGCCACTGTAGGGAGACTGCTCCTGGTCCACTCTGTACCGCACCATGCTGGCTGGTGTCCCCTATAACAAAAGTTTCGGCTTATCATTTATATGTATCTTACAGAATGACAGATTATGCATTATTTATTCATTTTCCTTTAGCAAAAAAAAAGACAAATAAGGTTCATAGTGTATATATGTCTCCATCTGCGTTTGTGTGTGTGTGTGCATGGATGTATGGGAGATTTCTAAATGAGTGTGATTGAGGTATCAAAGACAATAACAACACATTGCAATTCCAACATTACAATCCAACCTCCAGAAGACTGCATAAGCATTCTAATGAGACAAAGTGATTTACTTCTGATGGATATAAATGAAGCTGCAACAGATGCTATGAAGTCTAACCTTAGAGAATTATATCTTTTCATGCCTTGGAGAAGTTTACAACTGTGCGACTGCACTGACTCAAACAGGTGCACAGATTTTCTTGTGTATACACAACTAAATATGTTGATATTTTATTGTCATGCAGAAAGTGGAACAGGTGCAACAAACACTACAGATGAAAGGCAAACATGTACAGCTTACTGTGTTTTGCTAATTCCCTCCAGCATTTCTGTTATTCTGTATTTTTCCAATTCCCTCCTACTCACTAGTGTTCCCTTATCACACGACTGCTGCCAACCAAGGAGAATAAGGACAAGCACGTGCTTCCTCCGAGACATACGAAGGCAGCCAACAGATCTTTTTGAACCATTGCTCATTATTCACAGGGCACTTGGAGGAAAACTCTAACTGCTCTCTTCTGCACTTATGAGCTTACATCAACCATGACTGGTTAGTGTCACTGTAATTGACAGGGGAGACAGATTATGCCATCCCTCCCAAGGTTTATTCAACATTTTTTGGAAGATCTCTCCAGGGTCTGCACTTTGTTAAAGTCATCAGCAAAGCTGTAAAGTTTTCTGTAAAGTTTTCAGATATGGGGAAATCTGCAGTTTGAGTTTTTTTGGCAACACAATAAACTCCACGGTTGTCCTGTCCTCTTTAAGAGAGAGGGAAAAAAGAAAAAAGCTTTTGAGGGAACAACTGTTTAAACTTGTTATAATGTGAGTGATGGCAGTAACTTCAAATTAAATGTAACTATAATATGATTTAAAAAAAACAATATGTCCTTCTTTAATAAATTAAAAAATATTAATGTTGGCAAATGGTACAATTAAGCACTATCACATGAAAGAAAGTGCTGTGGTATCCAATATTTACTGTATTATCAACAGATTATGATTTGCTTCAAAATTTTACCAGTTATTTTTTACTCCACCAAGACATATCCTTCAATGACTGGTGGAATTAACTAACTGCGACTGGTGGCACAAGCAACCAAAGATGGTGTAATTAAAAGGGCTGAAAGTAGTTTTAAATTCTTACCAGTACTACAGTATGTAGCCAAAAAGAGAAAGAAAAAAAAAAACTACGATGGTGGACAGTCCAGTTATATTTTCACTTATTTCACTCTTGGATTTTCTGAATTGAATCCTAAATAGCATAAAATGGAAAGCTAGGGTGCTTGTTCCACACACCAAGTAGAAGATCTAAAATGGCGGTGCGGCGGCGCAGGAGTAGCACGCAGCGGCCGCTCTGGAGCCAAAATGGTGCTACTTTGAGGTATTGAAATGTCATGTTGTCATGGTGTCACTTTGTCACTCGTTTGCACCTTTGCAAATGCACTTTATGTTGTCTCTTTTGTATAAAACTTAGATAGCTTTTTGGTTAACTTAAAATGTCAATCTATCTTGTCTCAGCTAGCCAGCTAATTAGGTTACTAAGTTAGCTAGTTAAGATTTTTGTTAATTTATGTTGTCTTGTCAATCTGTCTGGTCTCAGCTAGTCAGATAATTAGGTTTCTTAGTTAGCTAGTTAGTTTTTGTTACTTTATATTGTATGTAGCACCTTGGTCCTGGAGGAACGGTGTTTCGTTTCACTGTGTACTAAACTGTATATCTGTATATGGTTGAAATGACAATAAAAGCCTACTTGAACTTGATCTTATTAGAGAGCTAAATTGGATTCAGCTTTGTGTTAAAAAGTTTTGAACAAAAGTTTAACAGTGAACAAAAAAACACAGGTGATTCAGACAGAGGCGGCGTTGCCATTAGGCAAAAGTAGGCGAGCGCCTAAAGCCCCGAACTGCCAGGGCCCCATGACTTAACCCTAACTATGTAGTTTTAGCCAGCATTTACGTCTAACATTTAAAAGTAATTAAAATACACTTGCTGAAATAGCATTAGAATGCCATTAGACTCGCCATGCGAGTTGCGTTGTAGCATTTTAGTCTCCCCCCAAACACACACTACAATGGTACATTCCGTGTGATGAAAGCAGAAAGTTATTCAGTGCAGTTTGATTGAGGAGTGCGAGACTTCCATCCACAGCCATAAAAAAAAGGGGAGGAGAACAGACAATTAATAGTATCTTTAGCAAAGGTAACAACAATTTTTCATGCATGTGCATAGTCACAAGTCACCACAGGTCAACAATGTCACAAGAGAGGCTGTCTGCACTTTCTATTCTCTCCGTTGAGCACAAAGTCAGAAAATCAGTGGATATGGAGTCAGTAAAAACAAAGTTTGTTGAAGCCAAAGCTTGCAAGGCTAGATTTTAGTGTCTTGGCCTACACTATTCACCCCAGCCATGCACACAATAAGAATAATTATTTAAAATATTTTTAATTAACATTGTCTTTCATATTATTCTTAATCCAACACCCCAATAATCCCATCAAATAATCCCACCCACTAAAGCTCATTTGATGACGGAAGACTAAGCTATTTTAAAAAAGTAAATAT
>JAAGKR010003587.1:0-72474 GCA_011419295.1 Clarias macrocephalus
GGAATTGGTGTTCCTAAATTGCATGTATGTGTGTGTGTGTATGTGTGTGTGTATGTGTGTGTGTATGTGTGTGTGTATGTGTGTGTGTATGTGTGTGTGTATGTGTGTGTGTATGTGTGTGTGTGTGTGTGTATGTATGTGTGTGTGTATGTATGTGTGTGTGTATGTATGTGTGTGTGTATGTGTGTGTGTATGTGTGTGTGTGTGTGTGTGTGTGTGTGTATGTGTGTGTGTGTGTGTATGTATGTGTGTGTATGTATGTGTGTGTATGTATGTATGTGTGTGTATGTATGTGTATGTATGTGTGTGTCCTGTGATGGACTGGCACCCCGTCCAGGGTGTATCTCGCCTTGTGCCCTAAGTTTCTTGGGAAAGGTTTCAGATCCCCCCCCCCCCCCCCATTTATTTAGGTATTCTTACATATAGCACATCTTATGTTGTGGCTCAAATGGCTGAAGGCTGTGGATTACTGATCAGAAGGTCAGGGGTTCAAGTCCCAGCACGGCCAAGCTGCCAATGTTGGGCCCTCGAGCAATGCACTTAACCACCTCTGCTCCATGGATGCTGAAATATGACTGACCTTGCGCTCTGACCTCAGCTTTCTACCAAGCTGGGATATGCAAAGGAAAGAATTTCACTGTGCTTTAATGTGTTTATGGTCAATAAAGGCTACTACTTCTTCTATTCTGCTTTTTAGTTATCAGCTATATCTGTCTTTAATTTATCCTAAGATGAAAGACCGTGAAGAAAGGCACTAGTGTTCAGTAACCACATACTTACCGTACCGTAGGAGAGACCAAGGGCAAAGGAAAAAAAATCTGATTGGCCCTCAGGAACTAAAGACTCACATTGGAAAAAAGTGTGTGAGAATGTTTGTAATGCAATAAATAAAAGTGACTAGTGACTTTTTTTATTTTATTTTGAGAAATATAATGCTTTCACTGAAGGTGTCCCTATTGGTCTCCTTACAGTAAACCATTACACACAAAATCATTTATGTGGGTCCTTAAGTCCACAATAGCATATCACAAAATATTACAACACATTGCAGCCAGAACTACTGTCCAAGTCATGCTGTAACTTTGAGTATTGAAACTTGGCAAGCGTCAGCTAGCTTAATGCAAAAAAGTTAGCATTTAGTTAGGTGCTAGTTAGGATCACATATATTGATCACAATATCAATGTCCAGTATCATCCAATTGCCCAGCACAAATAAGTCATAATCTGATTTTCAGTGGTGTTATTTCTTTCCAAGAACAATTCGGTTAAAGCTCAGAGATTTCTGATGTGTAAATGAGCCAAAAAATATTCTACACATTCCTGCTACATGTATGTGCCTCCCACAATGCTGTTGCAGTACATGCTCAATTGAGGACATCAGAAACTTTCACTAGGTGTGAACTCAAGTGGGGTCCTAAATCATTTTCCAGTTCAAGCTGTCTTTCTTAGCATGCTTCAGGGCCGTTGCTGCTTCAGGGCCATTTATGCACGGCCTAGCTAAAGGGTGCCTGACAGCAAGAGGCTGATATAAGAGGGATGTTTTACAAGACATCAGAAAATTCTCAGGTTTATGTCGAACATGGTTTTTTTTATGTGGCATGAAATGTGACAGCAGGGTAGGTCATATAAGAGACCAAGCCCTGGCTCATGTTAATTACCACAGGGGAATTAAGTGCCTGTGTAAACGCTCACACTATTTGGAAGGAATGAGGTTCAGTTCATAGGCTATGGCTTTATAGCACATGAAACAAGAGCAGTTTGCTTTAATTTTAGATCATATACACCTATCAGCTATAACAATAACCCTTTAAATGCACAACTTTTTATATACAGTAGATATAGAATATAGATGCCATATAGATTTATGTTGTGTTCACATGTTACTACCATGTTTGTCGTGTGAGGTGATCTCACGAGCATGTGACAATGTCTGTGTGCAAATTGTGCAACCATGTATTTCCAACCAAATGCACTGTGCATCCTTTCACACATGATCTGTAGATTTGAGGTGTGCATATACATCATCACGGTGCATGCCATAGAGATCTAGGTTGTGTGCACATGCTACCGTGCTAGCTGCGTGTGGTGCTGTTATGAGCACATGAAAAACTTTTTTTTTGTTGTTGTTGTTGTGTATACCATTTTTAAGCAATTTATCTAGTTACTTGGCACTTATTACATATATGTTATTAAAGCTGTTAAACCGTTAACATTTAAAACCACCTTCACCTTCAATATCTTCTGTAATTAATATTTCTCCCAACCATTTAGTTTAACTGGTCCACTTGTTCATGCCTACTTAAGATGTTGATAATGATAAATTGAATTCAATGCCAATTTTAATTTCAAAATATGTAGTGTGAATACAGTAAGCAGATCTTTAATTCAAGGGTTAAATAAAAATATTGAATTATCCGTTAAGGAAATACAACCAATTTTTACAAAGTGCCTCCATTTTGGAAAGCTCAAAAGTAATTGGACAATTAATTGATAAGCAGTTTAATGGCGAGTTGTGGCCTGTTTTAGTTAGTTCAGGCAAATTTTGATATTTTTTAAAAACAAGTCTACAATCAAGAGACACCTTCATGAATGTAAATGAGTGTTTACCTCAAGATGCAAGCCAGTGGTAACACTCAGGAACAGATGGACAAAGGAAATTTGATAGAAAACATATTTTACAAAATCACAATTAAATACATCAGTATGATTGTAAAGGAGGAATATGGAAAATGATGATTGCTCATGATCCAAAGCAGGCAGTTTTATGGAATGAGTATCTATGGCTGTCAATGGAGCTCTAACAAAGTTGATAGGACAGTGCTTAACTATACAGATGGATAATGGGCCAACATGTACAGCGAAAGCAGCCCAAGGGAAGAAAAAGGGTCGAGTTAGTCACCTGACATCAACCCAATTGAACAGGCTTTTCACTTGGTGATGACAAAACTGAAGACCTACAATGACTATTCTTATTTTTACAAAATTACTGTACTCTTAACTACTCTAACCCATTGTCCTCTAAGCTCCTGCACTCTAATCTACTGTAATTTTAAATACTCTAACCTCCAGTACTGTACCTAAACTACTCTAGCCACTGTAGTCTAGTTTATTTTACTCCAATCTACTAGAATCTAACTTGATCTAATCTACTGTACTCTTAATAACTCTAACCCGCTGTACTCTAATGTCATGCTCAGTGCAAATCTCCTATATAATATACAGTACTCTATAATACTTTAATATCCTGTACTTTTAATTAATAGTATTCTACTCTACTCTAATCCAATCTGTTCCACCCAATCTGCTACAATCTACTTTGATCTGCTTTTGATGTTCTCCTCTAATCTACTCTGCTAACATACAGTACACTAAGATACTCTGCTCTAATCTAATCTACTGTAAACTGTACTTGACTTTGGTGCACTGTTTCACTCTAATCTACGCTAATCTTATCTAATGCACTTATATGTATTTATAAAGGATCATACGAATATGGAATCGAGTTATTCACATTAATCAGTGAAAATGATTATTGCAGCAGGTTTACCACTTATGTTATTATTTACACGTTGAAGGATCCGAGATAAATTCCCTGAAGATGAGGCTGTTTGACAGGTTGAATAATTTGGATTTGTGTCTCTATTTTTCCACTTATTATGTAACTGTTTTCGGCTACATAAAAACCCAAAGTACTGAAAGTTAAAACCCCATTTAAAACAAAAATTCAGGAGGGAGTGCAGTTTTTTTTTCTTCTTGTTTTTCTTCAGATCTCATATTTCTCTGTATGTGGAGAACATATTCGGTTCGCTCAAGAAATGAGAGGTTTTTGCTCGGCTTTGGACAGCGTGGGCACTTTAAGTGAGAGTGTGTGTGTGTGTGTGAGTGATTCTGACAGTGCTGTCGTTCACTTCATGGGCTGCAGATAGAGCTCTCCCTCTCCCACTCTGTGGTCAGTGTGTTTTAGTGTGCGAGGGCTCTATCTTACTGCACAGCATGTTATAAACCCTCTCCCTTTTTCTTTTTTTTTTTTTCCCCCTGAACTTACGGGAAAAGGAGCTTATTTCTTACCATATTTGGTCATGTGGAGCAGCACCAATAAGCAGCAGACTTTTGATGCTGCATTCGCATCATTTTTTTTCCCCCTTCAACATTCTTTTTTTTTTTTTTCAGATCTTGCATGCCAGTGCTGACTGATAGAGGTGCAATCTCTGGAAAGCGCACGAGAGCACCATTTAAAGCAAGCCTTTTAAAAAAAAGGACATTGCTTACACGATGTTGCAATCTGAAAGCAAACTCTTTAGGCAGATTTACAGATGCATATCCTCTAACTTAATCATCTCATTTTGAAAAAAAAAAAAAAAGAGGAATTGTAACAAAAAATACTTTACTACTGGCATTTTTTAGCAGATGATAATGTTGGATTTAAGAGCATGTTTGTGGCATGCAACAGATTTAGTAGCTCAGATTTATAGTTCTCCAGCTCAGAAGTTTTAGCTTGATGACAGAGTAGAGTTGAATGATGGGCCTCAGTGCTGAGTTTACTTGCTCGATCCCAGCTCTCTAATCAGAATCAGGCATGTCACTTCTCCTGTCAACATGCTACAATCAGATTTTATACACATGCCGAAAGTTCAGGTTTGGAGAACTTGGATATTCCTTGACGTCTGTGCAGTTGCAGGGGGTTTTGTTTAGGGAAACATCTGAGATGTGTTTGTTCTATATTCAGGTAATTTAAACCTAACAGACCTAAAGTGATTCACTGGACAAGGCTGCATACTGAAGAATGTGATCCATTGTCTGGGAATGTGGGAGTCTCAATTTCCATTCTCAAATAGCAATACCTAAGACTCCTTTCTTTCTAAGACGTTGCTTTATTCATGTAACCATGTCATTTTAATTAAAGTAACTAAATGTGAATGGACTTGATTTGTATATGCTAAGAGTAATAGTGAAATGTTTTCATTATAAATGAATAGATATAGCAGATACAGTATATACTGTAGACAGTGAACTGATAGGATGTGAAATGCTGAATGGCTGTAATGCAAAAATAATGAGATGTATAAGATATGGTTATGTTCTACTATCTCAAGGATATTCCCTGTTTGAGTTTGAAAGCCAACCTATTATGTGAAAATTCACATTTCTAAGCATTCAGATGGGTCTCCAGTAGAGATTGGAAGAATAGATTCAGTTATGTATTGCTGTTCTTTTGTCCAGCAATACATGTATCAACACACTGCCTTAAAAAAAAATAATAATAATAATAAATAATTTCTATGTTTGCATATGAAGTGGTAAAGTTGGTTGTGGTTCCTCTATAATTCTACAGTACCGCTGTAAGTTATTCACAGAGCACGCCATCCTACGTGGTAGGAGCAATTTATTTGCTAAAGTCTGTTTAGAATTATAGTAAAATCTGTTTAGTTTTATATTTACAAAATTTTTTATACTTACAGTACTAATTAGCATTCACAAATTGCCCATATTGTGTGAGTGAGTGTACAGTATGTGTGTGTGCTCTGCGATGGATTGGCACTTTGTTCAGGGTGTACCCCACCTCGTGCCCCAAGTCTCCTGGGATAGGCTCCAGGCCCCCGTGACCCTGAATACAGGATAAATCAATATAGACAGTGAATGAGAGAGTGATATTTACAGAATTGCAATACAAATCTAATCGGCAAGTAGATATTGTGATGATATTTTTCCGGAAGTCCCGGGTGATTCCCATGACTAGTCTTTAGTGTGCATGTACTGTACAAATAAAAACGTGAGGGGGGGGGGGGGAACATTCCCTGCTTTTTGTCATTTTTCCATTTAGATTGTTCCCCTGTTTTGATCTTACTGTATACAAGACCAATCCCTTTCCCTGGCTTGTTACTCAGCTCTGTTGTCCAGTGGGTGTGGGGCTCCGTAGTAGCTCATTTACATTCACTCTGAAATGGCACTTTTAACTTGTTAAAGAAATAGTAAAGTATAGGGCCTAAAATACGAGACATAAATCTCAATTGAAATTCAAAAAAATGTTTGTTACATTTAGTCAAAATGCTATTTTAAAAGCTTGATTTGTATTAGTCAGTTTGGCTTCATTTTCAGTTTCTACGGTATATAATTTTTTTGAGCGTACTCCTGTATGCTTGGTTTGAATAAAGCAATGAACACATTATTTGCAACCATTTGAATTCCACTGCTTCGGTTATTGATCTCCATAGATTATAGAAATATGGTTTCAAAGTAAAACAGCGTAATTCTTCTCATCATATTTTCATATCAAGACCTGATTATTAATGTAAATATATTTATTGCACTATATGATTAAAGTATTATTGTGACTTTGTGCATGTTTTTTTTGTCAGTAAAGAACAATGGAAAACCAATCACCACAAAAAAAATTTAAAAACCTGATTGATGAAAAGAGAGACAACTTCTGTCCTGTCTGTTGCTTCTCTCTTTGATTTTTCATCTTCACTGCATCGTGGCGCACATTCGCTTGGTGACAGCAATGGAATGCAGTCACCGCTTTCGCCTGCCAGAAACTCCACTGAATTTATGGCTGAACATCCTGCTCTCGCTCTCTCTCTCGCTCTGTAAATGTGCTGATGCATTATTATCGAGTTCAACGCACAATGCACATTCTCTTAGGCAGGGCTGCTCTCCAGCCAACTGACCATCGCCAAACAAATCATCTCCACGATGACAGATAGTACAGCCCTCGTCTATATCCAGAGACATGATGTGGAAGCTGAAGAGGATCGGGAATGGTGACTCTCTCTCTCTCTCTCTCTCTCTCTCTCTCTCCTCCATTTCTTTCCTCGTCACTGCCGCAGTAAGCCTTTTGAGACGTTGCAGGTCTCATCATATCTCGCATATAAACACAGCTGTGAGATAACGATGGCTGTCGCGTTTTACTGCACAGTGTGGCGTTTGAGAAAGCCTTCCGTCAGATAACAAGCACAAGCAGTCAAAGCATGTCCAGTCTAGCACTGTGGGAGTGTTAAATGACACAGAATCTTAAATATATCCACAATTCTATACTATGATTAGGATCTCATACACGCATACACTGTTTGAACTGTGGAACGCATCTGCATTTATGACTCACATGCTTGCATGGATACCATAAGGACTATGGCTAGCCTAAAGATTTATACTTTTCACCTCATTACATGGTCTTTTCTTATTTTTATTTCTTTCTACATTTCTTTCTAATCTGAAATGCTGTTAATTGGTGATTTCTGAGGCTGGTAACTCTGAACGAACTTCTTATCTGCAGCAGAGATACGTTTTGGTCTTGTTTTCCTGGAAAGGTCTTTATGAGAGCCAGTTTCATCATGGTGCTTGATGGGTTTTGCAAATGCACTTGACATTACTGTTCCAGAACAGCTGACCTTCATATCTTGAAATAAGTTGTTAAAATAATAACTTGTTGTTGTTGTTTAATCACATAATTCTATATGTGTTATTTCATAGTTTTGAAAAAAAAAAAAACAATATTGTTCTAGAATTAAGAAAAATAAATCCAAAGTAGTGCCAAAACTTTTGACTGGTACTGTATATCTGGATTTCTGCTTTTGTAAAGCATTGTCTTTTATTAAAATCGTTATACAAATATAAATCAATTGAGTGAAAGTGCTAAATGCCATAGCAGAGTACTGTATGTTACATGGCTTCAGTCTCAGCTATGAGGGAACTTCAATCCCAGCTGTCTGATCCCCTTCATTTCATTTGAATTCACTGAGCAAATAGTACTCAAGGGGCATAAATAGGAAATCGTGCCTCCAATCAAACCAGTAATTGACAAGTGGCTGTGCATTCGGGCTCGATTTTAAGGTTTTCAACATCCTCTTGTAAGAGCTTGCCTTCTCAATTCCTCAATTCAGATTAAGCTTAATTTATAAACACTTACGATATGAAAAGTTACTGTATGAATACTATTACTACTAAGCATTAGAACAACCATGCCTTTTTCTACAGGAGAACTGCTACGTTTGATGGCAATACATTTTATGTATGGCCTGAAAATGCGAGGGTTCAGGTTTCGCAAAAAAATAGGTCGAAAAATGTTATTGCAACTTAAAAATATCAAGCTTTGTTTTGCAAATCACAAATTAATCACATGAACACTTGGCATCTTTCAAAGAATCAACTGAAGGAAACATCATGATATGATGTGAAATGAGTTAACAGTAATAATATGGCTCATTTTAGTGTTCCCTGGGTAAATGTAGACAAAACCTCCTGACTACCTGTAGGTCCTGGTCCGTTGTTTAGATCTTGTGTTTGGTCTGAATCAGTCGTCTTATTTCTTAGAGTTTGCCCACTAGAGCACTTTTTAAGCACAAAAAAAATACATTTAATGCAGGTCATACCTGGATATTCTAGATTCAGGATTGGGCAGCTGTACCTTCTTCAATTTTGCACACGCCCCAATCTGCAAATATGAATAATAAACCAGAGTCTCCCAATACATGCCATTGCCTAGATTAAAAAATCACCTGAGAAATATAGTAGTGCAAAAGGTGTAGCTATTCCCGAATGAAAAAAAAAAAAAACCTGCTGTTTTCCGACATTTAAATCCTTACGCTGAGCAGACATTTCATTAACAGCTGCTGGAATGTGACGAGAGCTCCCAACTGAAAAATCACCAACCCTTGCTTTATTGAAAGTGTTTGGATTTGATTGGCAGGTTATTGAGTGAAGGTCAGGAGTGAGTTAAGTTATGAGCAAAATGTGTGCATTGCTGGCATAGCTGCCACATATCTTTGTGCACATGTGTATTAGACCTTGTTAAGATGCTGACAGTGTACATTGTTGAGATGCCCAGCTGCACCTGGCTGGCACACCTGCTGAGGCATAGTCTACCCCAAACTCTGGAACCTCCCATCTGTGAAAAGAGTAAAAGCTCTAAGTTTTATGGGTGTGAATGTTACTGAGGATCGTAATGGATTCTTGTGGATTCTAAACACCTGCCTTGACAAGAAGGCAAAGCAGTTGGCTTACAGAGGCCGAAGATGTCTAAACACTTTCCTCCCATCCTCATAGCGTTATAAAGATGGCCAATCGAGAGTACCCTTATCAGCTAGTACACGTTACCCACCATCAACACCTCATACAAAAACCGCTGCATGCACAAAGCCTTCTATGATGTCCTTTCTCTTCCTGAGACAGCCATACTGACCAGGTGAAATTCGCATTTTTCACTCTTGAAGTACAATTGCTTCTCCTGGAGGCAGGACAGGATCTCTGGGAGATCATGTTTCTGCGGCAAGGAAAACCCCAGCGTAACAGGAAACTATATGCCGACTATGTGCTGGGGGCTGCTGGCAATAGAAGCACAGCAATTGTTGGCTTCGTTGCTGACGCTTTCCCGCGTTTGTCCTCACTCGCCCCAGCAGCATCTGCACAAGCACGAGCACTACTGGGACCAGTGCAAAGCTGAGCTGTTCGGATCTGCGTTTAAACAGAGCATCAAGATGTATGGAATGAGTTCGTTCAGAGACTTCTGGTTGTTTTGACATGCCAGCTCATACTGTATATACCAGGTGCCATGTATTCTCAGGACTCTTTTTTTTTTTTCTTTAGCCAAGCATGTGCTTGCCCACGTGCTTACTCTAAGGAGAATGATTGAACACTCACCTGGAAGTGCTCATACGACATGATCCACTTGCCTCCCTGGTTCCAGACTGCTGTAACCCACTCGAGAGCATTTCTGGTGAGGAGGCCAATAAATTAGGCAATCTTGGCTTTCTCGCTAACACACTCTTGGCTTGTGAAGTACATCGAGCACTGGAGCATGAAGCTCTTGCACCTGCTCAAACTCTGGGCCTAGCATGTTATTAAAGCACCATTGCCTGACTTCTGTCGGTTCGTTCGTGATGATTGTGAATTATTTTCTTACTGTAGTGGACAAAATTGCATTTAAAACAGACAATTAATAAACTCAGTAAGTCAAATAAATATGGATAGGCAAACTTAAACTTTATATAGTCTATGGTCGGTTAGGCTCTTATATAGTCTATGGTAGGTTATCAAATTACATGAACTGGGCTAGACAGTGACAGGACCAAAACGATAGCAAGGAAGAAAACCATAATATCATAAATATGTCATTATCAGCTGTTAGTCATCTTGTTGACTGCCTGTAGGCAAATAAGATGACGTTCATCCACACCAGTATGAGATATTATATGCCTTCCATAACATAGGTGACAAACCCATAGATGGTTTGTTTAAAAGAAAAATGTTGGCCATGTGGAAGTATTTTGCTATATAGAGCAAAGATCAGTGATTATGCAGGATGTAAGACATGTTTCAGTGACATTTCAAGAATGATGTTATAAGCAAGAATTTGAAATTTTTATATTTATTTTTATTTGCATATAATTTATGTTTCAGAAAAATGTTTTTGTTGGGCTATGCAAGTACAGTGGAACCTTGGATTGCGAGCATAATTCATTCTGGAAGTGGGCTCGTATATCAAAACGTGTAAATCAAAGTGACTTCCCCATAAGAAATAAGGGAAACTCAAATTATTCATTCCACAGCCTAAAAAATAAATACATAAAAATAATTCATACAAAATATAAAAGTAAAAATAAAACGAATTAACCTGCAGAAATAAATCCAGACAGATAAGTTTTTCCGTTAGTGTTTGTGCGTGCATGCGCTGTGCATGTGTGTGTCTGTGTGTGTGTTTGTGCGCGCAGGTGCTGTGTAACTGTGTAAAGTAAGAGGAGAGGAGGAATGAGCCCCTCCCCTCTCCTCCTTCTCGTCTTAAACAGTAATTCTTATTTCTCTCTTATTTGAGTTTCACACACACATTTAACGGTAACACTGTTTCATCGGGAAAATTAACAAGGAACATCGCTAATGACACTCGAGTGAGCGCACACTAACGGAATCACTGCAGTAAAGTAAAAATAAAAAAAAATTTACCTGAACTTTACCTTTGAAACGAATCGCGACAGAGCAGTGTTTCCGTTAAGTTTCCGTTGTTTGTGTGAAGTCAAAATCAAGTCAAAATGTATTTTAAAAAATTTTTGCTCGTCTTGCAGAATGCTCGCAAAGCGCGTTACTCACAATCCGAGGTTCCACTGTACTGAATTCTGTTATGAATTGAGTAGTTAGCTGTACAGAGGATAATGACTTCAGAGCATTATCCTCTTTTACTTTTCACAAAAATAATCTGTCCTGTGAAAGAACGGTATATTAAAGGTTCCAGAAATCTGTATGATTCAATTTGTGCTCATTTAATGATTGCATGATTGAAGGCTTAAAGATGTTAAACCATCTTTAAGTGCACTTGTGTGATTGAGTACAGGTGTGTAGAGTCACTAACTAGAGGGTGAAGGCCATGCTACAGTATGTTCTGAGAGATGGGGTTTAACTCTGATTCCAGCATAGACCTAACATGAGGCAGGCAGGTATGAACACAGGTAAAAATTTATTGACTGTTACAAATCAGCAGGTATTAGCATCAGTGTGAATTCAAAGTGCATCATTTGGGCAATGCAGAAAAACTGCAGAATATAAACAATCCAGGAACAATGCTTGCAAATGAAATTGTCAGAAAAACCCTGCAAGAGTGCCAGTGATCATCATCTTTAATTTCCTGAGTAATTACTGCAAATGAGAAACAGGTGAATTAGTGTTTAGGAGAATGAGGAATTTAAAGACTGTGCCAGATATGGAGGATATTGGGGGGCGATTGGTTTCTGGGTTTGGTGGTGCTGGATGTGAAAGGTGCTACGTCTTTTAATTTTAACCACACATCCATTAATACGAAATGCTGAAATTTAGAGTTTCTTTCCGGTAGTTAATCCTGCCTGTATCATAATCATGTAGACCCGCTGTAACTCACATGGGAAGTGTAGAGTTGCGTTCTGCTTAATGTAATTCAAATTGATAAACAGTTATTGAGAAACAGTGGCAGCACAATGTAATATACAGTTTATCACACTACTCCAGAACGGATTTTAATGTGACACCCCTCTGTTTCATGACTGTTTATGAACTCTTTGGCGAGAGATAAACCAGGCTAGAGGCACCTCTGATGCCAGACATCCTGCTGTATCTAACGTGAGCGTGTTAGCACTGCCTCGCGTTAGTGAAGCCAGTCCTTGTTAATGGACCTTTATTGACAGACATGCAAATAAGGGTGACAGTTTATGTTGGCAGTACGGTGGCTTACGGAGGAGAAAATTTTGTCTTCTGCTCGAGCTGTCCAGGAAGGCTGTGCTCCAGGAAGCGGTGGGAGGTAGATCCAAACATTTAGTTATTTAATCCGTTTGGCGGTAGGGGTTGTGGATCACATCAGACTTGGCTTAGTTTGTAAAGAGCACTTATTTCTTATGGCAGGCCATCCCAGCAGGCTCCAGACAGATCGCTAATGGCTAATTGCGCCGGCCGAGTTCGTAGTCATCAACGCCGCTAATTATTACTGGGTTATGGCAAATGTCCCTGTTCAGAGGATCTATTTATTCTGCAGGGATGTGAGGAAGTCGCCACACTGAAGGGAAGCTTAAGAGCAAAGAATGCACAGCCTGAAAATAGATGTTTGTTGTTAGGTTTGGTGTTGAGGCTTGGGTTTTTCGGATGTGGAGTGTGCAGTGAAAATGCCACCACTTTGCCTTCTTTTAATAGTTGAAACATTTTCAAATAAAATACAGAGCCTGCGTAAACCGGAATATTCATGTTAAATTAAATCTGCATCATCTTAACACAAACTTTGTTTTAATGTTAAACTTTTTTTAATCTTCACAACTATTTATGATATTGAATGTTTAATATCATAATGAAAATTCCTTTTTTTTATTATTTATTTTTTTATTCTAACTTCTATATTTAAAAGTAGGGGGAAAAAATCCAGATGTTTACTCATTGTACGTGACACAGAACTGCAGCTCAGGAAGTGCTATGTGCTACACGCGTAGCTTAAAACAGCCATCAGTTTAATCCTGTCTAGACTATGACTGCTTTGCAGCTTGCAGGCAATTCTCGACAGTTTCTCACTCCCTCGGCGTGCTGTGCAGTTTATCATCTCCTACGCTGCAGAGCACAGATGTTAACTACAGTTTTTCAAAGGTTTAATGTGTGGAATTGCAAGTTAGAATGTCAGAGACAAATCTGAACTCTCGTTCTTAACAGCACTGCCATGGGTCATACAGTGAAGAGGCTAAACACGGGCTGTGAAACGAAGGTAGTAATTTGCTGGGTAAATGTGTCATTATGGCCAAGCTGTTCCTCACTCTCTAGAGGAGAAGAGGAGACTCCCAGCAGCAAGAGAGACCTGCTCTGAAACTGAAGAATAGGCCTAGATGTAATCATGGGACAGCGGGCGAAACAGGGCCCGTCCATTATCCCGCTATGTGCTTGCTTTTGCTGCATACGGGTGGTCCTCTGGAGCAAGGCGCTCTGCTATTTCTGCATGTTTTTGCTTCTGCTTGTAGGCTAAGAAAGGAATGTTTGGGCTCAAAGACGACAGGGCCTCAGACACGAAGACACTCGCCTGCCCCATGCAGAGAACACACCACAAATATAAACCAAGATGTGCAAATGCGTCAGCACACGAAAATAAACCTCGAGCAGGTCATTGTGAACAGGGTAAGAACCTATCGGTGAAATGTGTTTCACAGCGTGGGCGCAGTGTCGTAGTGTTGATTTAACAATTTTCTGATTTGTTTAAGAAGATGTAATGGTTTTATAGAATGGTGTAAGTAGTGTTTACATGAGCATGACAATACGGGCCCACATACGTGATGCAGACATGCTGAGAAGGAATTTAGGGTGAAGCAGATTCATTACCCCCTTTATCTATCTGTCTATCTTTCTGTGTCGCTCTTTCAGTCTTTTTTGCACATTCCTTCCAAGTCAAAACAAAATGGAGAATAGTCCAGACAGGCCTTCAGTGCTGAACAGGAAACCCACTGCAAGAGATTGCTTTTTAAAAAGCCATAGCATCCTGCAAGCTGAGGCTGGCTAACCAGGGGCTGCTTCGGAAACACAACATAAAGGAGGACAGATAGAGAGAGTGTGAGAGTGGGGAGGTGGAAGGTAGTAATAGCACAAAGAAAGAGAGAGAGAGAAAAATAAGTGGGAGAGGAAGGGAGGAGTGGAAGAGAGAGAATTAAAGAACGAGAGGAAGAAAAAAAGAATGAAGGGAGGGTTAGTAGGAGGCCCGTGCTGTCTGCCCTGGAGAGGGAGGGATAGAGAGAGAGAGGGAGAGACAGAGAGGAAGAGAGGGAGGGTGAACAAGAGGGGAACGGAAGAGGATGGCTTTTGCCTTTTCTGGTAGCTCCAGCGAACGAGAGAAGCTCTTTGTGTTAGTGGTGCTGAGACAGAAACGAGGAGAGCGCGACTGAAA
This sequence comes from Clarias macrocephalus, assembly GCA_011419295.1. NCBI lineage: Eukaryota > Metazoa > Chordata > Actinopteri > Siluriformes > Clariidae > Clarias > Clarias macrocephalus. Next base: position 14,363 of record JAAGKR010003587.1, read on the forward strand.
GGCTGGAATGGTGTGAGAGCGCGCCGAGAAACAGACTCCTCCAGGGCTTTTCGTTGCTGTAGTAAGGTATGCCACCATCCGCACACACTGCGCTAGCTCCTGGAGCTTCTGGGTGGTCCTAGTTTTTCCCTCTACTCACCAGCCCAGTCTATTTTGAGTGTTTGATCCTAAACGCCCTGGGCTTACATCCTCTTTTTCCCCCGCTTTGCTCTCTCTGGCTCTTTGCTTTCCCTATCCTGGTTTCTGGCCTCTGCCTTTTGCGTTGGCTGTCGCACCAAATTCAGCCTGCTTTTTGATGTGGAGCCAAGAAAAAGCAAAAAGCCTGGAAATGTCTTTCATGTGAGATTGTGTGACTTTGTGAAAAAGGGTTAAGTAAACGTGGTTACCGTTATGCAAACGAGCTGCAAAGAACCTCACCTAAATGCCATAATATGTGTTTTCACAATAATTGAGCTTGTTTGTGCATACACTAAGGACTAAACCTGACTAACTGGAGGGTGATTCATTTATTTATTTATATTTAATTATTTCCCGTGTTTTGTTTTGTTTTTTTTCCCAGGGCCACACCTCCAGGACTGAATCATGGACGACGACTTTGAGTGGCGCAGGGAGCAGAGGAGACAGAAGAGAGAGGAGATGCGGCTGGAAGCAGAAAGGTAATGTTGCTTTTCCTTTGTTGTTGTTTTTTTGTGGTTGTTATTTCAGGGATCACTTTTACTTTATTCTATTTACCTTATTACACTTTATACCTTTTCTTACTGATGTGGCGGATAGTGTTTATCCTTTACCTAGAAAAGTGTCTTATTAATTAGCTTTTAGAGTACAGCTTTAAGGGTGTCTAAGGTTTGATGGTGCTGCCCCAGGGACAGGGAAAAGTACAGATTGGTTCCTTTATTTCTGAAAGTGCAACTTGAGAATTGTGGGAAATGATGAGCAGGTATTGTGCAGGTTTCACCCACTCTTGGGGGAAAGTATGTGGCTCAGGCTACTAATGCATGGCATAACACTGCCGTTAACACATAATATCTAGAATACATAAATCATAAGCCTATTTTTTATGTGGGAGGTAGGAGTTTTGTTATGCAAGCCTATGTGATGACAACTGTTTTTGGCAAAATAGTTCTCATTTACATACTGTAGCACACACCACATATTTTACATACCATACATGATTAAATGCAAGAAGGTTTGCACTGACATGTTTTGGGGAAAAGACAAAGTACAGTTTATACTTAAGGCTTAAAAAGCTTGATTTTTTTTTCACATGTCATAAATAACCTTATGATTCTATGATTTAGAAAGCGAGAATTCTGTTCCTCATGCGACTTTAACCATCGACTGTACTGCATGCTCACACATTACCTATACATGGCTTCTTTCACCGGGTGGGCGGGTGAATAGATGTACAAACACAAAGAGCCTATTTTTTTCGATCAGCTGAGTGATACTGTACATCTGTTGGCCTTTATTCGACCCAGCCCATTCTTAAAATACGAGTAGACGCCTCCGCTACTTCTGCTTTTCTTCAGCGCAGATTTCATGGGTTATAAGGTCAAAGATATTTTGATAAGCATGCTCATCATACTTGGTTGGTTTTTTTATTTTGGTTTGCATATTCTTCAGTTAAACATCAAGGCTTTTTGTGCTCGGGTCTATGTGTGAGTGTGTGTGGAGTTTGCACATTCTCCCTATGGTTCACGCCGGTTTCCTCCCACAGTTCAAAGACACATCGAGTAGCCTAATTGGTGTTTCTAAATTGCCCGTGGCATGCGAGTGTGCGCATGCTTGTGCCTTGTGATGGATATCCAGTCCCCTTGGATAGGCCCCAGGTCTCCCATGACCCTGTACAGGATAAGTGTTATAATGAATGAGTTAGTAAGAAATCCATCAGTTAAAAATTCTAACCTAATTAAAAAAAAAAAATTTAAAGGCTATATATATATATATATATATATATATATATATATATTTTTTTTTTTATTAATGTAGGTTCTTTTTCAAGTCTTTACATAGTAACCCAATTTATCAATCAACTTTAGCAGGAAGCGTTAGATCAGAATATCCCATGTCAGAAATTGGCATGTTCTATACATGGGTTTATGGCCAAAGTGGATCGGTCATGGAGGAAAAAAAACAAACCTTCCATCACAGACCAAGACTGTGAGTCAAGTGGACTGGCTGAGTTGACTGATTACTTTTGTGTTCGTTATAAGAGCCAGATTTCCATCATTTCAAGCATTTGTCACTTAATCATGGTTAACTATATAAAAGATCGTTTGGTGGTTTGGGAAAGCCCACCTGTAGTGTGTATGCATTTCCTTTTATCCTGCTAACTCCAGTTAACGTCTTGCAGACATTTGATTTAATTAGCAAGAGACTAATTACATGCAGCTTTCCAGCTTCACTCATGTTGGGAGTGAAATATTTCCTAAGATTCTGTTCTCGAGCTGATGACATCTGTGTTTGCTCCTGCTCTCGCCTCTTTCCTGACAGACTTTCGATGGTGCTGATGGCCATGTGATAGCCGCGCTTTGTGAAAAGTGCTCTGAAATCCAGCTCGCTCGAGTCTCGTGCCCATTTAAGGCAAAAAAAGACCCTCCCATAAACACTGATGGCAGAAAGTCAAACAGCGATTTTTGCATCAGCATTTCTTGTCAAATGCTGCATTTTTTTAAGGAGCTCCACAAACACTGCGTGCAGCTGCTAAGGAATGATTTATGCTCCTGTCACAAAGCATCATGGGTAACGAACGAGCGGATCTCACTCACAGCTATTCGCAGTATATTCGTTGCTCTTAGTGCTGCATATTCTTTTCAGTAGCTAACACCCTTGTTATCATTGGCAGAATACTGGACTTTGGTCAATTGTGTGCATTGTTAGATTTTAAAGTGTAGTTCCTGTCCAATATTTGACATGTAGCAAAGTTGAGTTTTCACTGTTTGGTTTAAGATACATTATATCCTCTGCGTTCCTATAACCCTAGACCTGTGTTTGGTGAAAATTAATAGTGCTTAAATTTGTCGATATTTTATTTGGCTATTGGAGCATAAAACTTATACTTTTGCTATATGTTCTTTAGAAAGGAGCTGAATTTCCTTTCCAAGTTTGCGTTGAGTGAAAAATGTCTAAAAGTCCAGAGTGACTAGAACTGTTTGTCTTCTTCTTTGGAGCAGTTCCAGTTTGGTCCTGATTCGCAGCTCTCAGCTGTCTTGAGACAAAAGATACGATCAAACAATATTGTGTTTTGTTGTGCAAATATACTTTCAGGACGTATTTATTCTTGTAATCAAACATCAAATCAGCGTAGTCTAAACCACACATCATCTCGTTAGCCCCATCCAGTCAACCATCACCAGAATATGCAGCATGAGACCCAATGTCATGGCCAGATTTTTTTTTTTTTTTTCTTCAGTCCCTATAATATGTTTTGTCATCTGGCCAACTTGTTCAACATTACTAGTGTTGGCTGGCGGAGTGTATAAGTCCACTCATGTTACGTCTCGTTGGAAGTGTTGGAGTTGGAGTCTGCAACAGCAGGAGGGCAGATGTTGCGGAGGCGCTGGAGAACGGGGAATGATAAGTCCCATGCACACGGGAGAACCTTGGCATCGGAGTCCAGCTGGAACGTGGTCAGGCGATGAAGGTTTGACAAGTGCCATTTCACTTCTCTATCCAAGATGGCCAAGATTCTGTCTGCTTCAGAAAGAGAGACTAGAGGCTCTGTCTAATGTCAGTCACAGTAAGCTGAGAGTAGCCCTATATGGTTATTTGTTCGTATAATTTCATTTTCAGATAACTGCCTAAGCTGTTATAATAGGTTTTCATAATAACATATAACTTGTACCACCAGCATTTGTAAGTGTAATTGGCTTACTGTATATTGAAAGAGTGGGAAAGAGAGATAAGTAGAAAAAGAGACTGCATTTGTGCCTTTGATAAGAACATGTTGTATTCCTGTGTTAAGCAGCTTTTTGTATTTGCAGCCAGCTATCAGTTTAGGCAAATTAGAAGACTTCTATCCAGCCAAACCAGTTACAGTGTGGTAAAATGTACATTTTGAAAACGCTTCTATTATTATTGACAAGAAATACTAAAACCAAACTAAACTGGGACTTGGATCTAATTAAACATTATATATATTGAGATGATTAAGTTTCAGCAGTAAGAAATACCATACATTAATCTGAGTGGCAGCATTTATTTGGTTGAAGAAACTATAAAAATGTTAATAGGTTGACATTAATCGTCATGAAGACAGATAGATACGAACAAAAACATTTGTTCTCAAAATCGCTGCATAATTATTATGACCTTTTCCTCAACTAAGTTAAAATGCAAGTTTGGCAACCGCAAAGTAACCGTAGTAAATTTGCATACATAGTAATGTTATTAAATGCATCCATATTGTATTTACTTTTTCGCGCAATTCTTTTCCAAGACTATTTAGTAAGTGACTAAAATTGCTGCACATTTTATTGTTAAATAAAACTAGACCATCAAACAGTAACAATAACCACATGATTGAAATATGAATAAAATTATATAAATTTTTTAAACAAATGTCTAACTCAAGATAAGCTGCCATCATCCGCCCTGAAATGTTGAAATGAGTGTGATGTGTGTGAAGATCCTGGTTCTGATTCATTGCTCAGCGTGGTATTTTTGTTATTCCCATGAGGAGTTAGCAGTTGTCACAGCGGGGCGTTGCTAATGCAGTCACCTTAGTATTTAATATGAGAACATTTTCAACAAGCACAGACGTGCAGGACATTTTGTTAGGTTTCACTGTTCTCCCGCAAACGAGCGAAAGTTTACAAGTTTTTGTCCCTCACTCACCATTTTCAAAGTCATCTTAATGAGATTACAGTGATGCGGTACTGCAGCTGTGTGACACTGTACGAGTTACGACCCTTGAACCCTCGACTAGAAATCCATGAGCTGAGACGTGCGGTAGATTTGTTACCGGTTTTAGCAAAAAAGTTGAATCTTCTGAAGCTGATCTGTTTAGCTTGTGCAAATGAGGAGGTAAAAGAGAACTTTTAGACAGTGAACAATAACCCCAAACGTAGTAGGACTGCAAAATCAGATCTCCATTTTTTTTTTTTCCAAAAGAATTAAGAAGCATTATGGGCAGATGATGTTTAGTCCATGTTTTCATGTTCTGATTCCCAGGCTGATAAAAAGCACAATATACAGTAAATGTGCCATATGTCTGCTCAGGTATCAACTGTCAGCGTATCCATCCGTGGTCCCAGAAGTTTATAAAAGAGTTCAGAAATCCTGAAAGGAGAAGATAACGTTGCAGAAGTAACTAGACATAGCACACACAGATATCTCACGCTCCTTTTACAGAAAGTGATCATGCATCTTATGTTACTGTATCTCTCTGCTTACTTTTCTTTTGTAACTATTACTGTAAAGTGCATCATGAAATCAGGGATAGTGAGAGTTCACAACCTCTAAAAGAAGAATACAGTACATAAAATGTTTTGTTCTAGAGATCCACGTGCACCTGAAGAAAAGAATTCGATCAATTTAAGTGAAACTGGCATTAATCTCATTTTGCATTCAAACTGTTCATGTGTGAATTATAAAGTTTAACATGCAAGTCGTTCAGGGTGAATAACAACTTATTAGTAACATAATAGTAGTGATAATGAGCTCCAGACTAGTCACGTCATATAATCATGGTTTTTCTGGCTACTCGTAAGAGATTTCTGGAACCACTTTGAGAATCAGGCATACAACAGCTACATGCTCCTGCACAGCTGTATCTGCTGTGTGTCTTGATAAGCAGCCACTGAACTCTGAAGGTGATGATATGACCCGCTAACATTGGAATTGTTATCGCTACAACTGCAGGCTGTAATGTGCGGAGTGCTGTCTTTGAGAATTGAGCTTCTCTGAGAGGGGTAATATGGGTGCAGGTCAGAGGCTGTGCAGTCTCCATGGCCTAGAGCAATGTTTTCATCTCTCTCTCTCTCTCTCTCTCTCTCTCTCTCTCTCTCTCTCTCTCTTTCTCTCTCTCTCTGTCTGTCATTCTCTTATACACACACTCTCCTCTCCCTGTGACTGTCGTGGCCTTTCCAGAGCCGGAGCAAGCAGTTCCAGCGCAGAGTCGGGTCAGTGACACGCCACGTACTTGCACTATGAAATTCATCTGTTGCGTACTGTTCTAATAGAAAAGTTTGGAGGGTTATGACAAGATCATGAAAAATGATGATGAGCATGTCATGTGATCATCCGACTGCTTGAAATCTTCACTGCAGTTAGCGTTTGTATTTATGTCCGAGGTATGACGTGTCACTGAGAGCTTTGTCTTCCGCGCAGCGGGCATTTTCATCCCACACATCTGTGCTGCTTTCCCATGAGAGGCCAGGAAGAGCTCAGGAAATAACACCCATCCTCAGCAAATGGGCCATTCCATAACTACTCTCCCTTCTTCACTAATGCTTGTGTGTATTAGACAGATGGAGGAAGAGAAAGGAATAAGAAGCAAGATTTACTGGAACAAAGAATTTAGGGACGGTCAGTCTCTGAACACTGAATTGTTTTTATTAGCTTGTAAATGACCGAAGCGTGATCAATACAGACCACCTTAACTTTGAGGAGTTTTACGAAATTCTCAGGGACTGTAGGGAAAAAGAGACCGAAAGGAAAGGAATATTCCAGATGAGGAGAATGTCTGAGAGTGCAATGGGAGAGGAGGATAAAGTGGGACGAGTGTGGGAATAGGGCAGCCTTTTGGCAGAAGCTCTCTCTCTCTCTCTCTCTCTCTCTCTCACACACTCTCTCTCTCTCCCTCCCTCTCACAGACCTTATGTTGTTGCTATGTCAAGCCCCACTCAGAGCAGCCTTTCCCAAACTGTTTTTCTCAGACATTTCTGAGATGTTTGAAAGAAAGAAAAATATTTGGGAATGCTAATGTGTCTGGTGTTTGGTTGTAGCCTCCTTTGTGCCTTCATATCACCACCATCTCTCGCTCTACAATCATTTCCTTTTTTACAGGATTGTATAAAATCACTTAATCACTGTTCAGCACAGACAAAGGACTTAAGCATCCTGCACAGTTAATCACATCGAAATCACAATGTGGACCTGTACAATTATTTAATGGCAAAGCCTGTAATTTATTATAGGTAATATATGCATTAAAGATGGGAGTTGGTAACTCAATTATAGGTTTGAGTAAAGCAACAAATGATTGATTAGTAATCGGTTTAACAGAACATTTAAAAAAGTCTTTCTTTGATAGCTCAGGACAGTTAAAATTGAATGGTATATAATACATCACCATACTGTAGGTCTTGGATCATTATAAGCTCTCATGCTCTGCACACCGACCGTGAAGTTTGTCACCCAGAATGCGAGTACAGTGTAATCAGGGCCAAATTCCACAACCGTCCTTCTGTGCAAGAATGCATTCCAGAATTCATCTGAGACTCATATGAAGCTCCTTCAGTCCTACTGAGCTAAATCAAAGTTATGGTATATTTAGTACAAGTTTAACTCTTGTCTTTCCTGATTAGCCATACGCCTAGTTGTGGTTAGCCATACACAACTGTGTTGTGAGCATGCCCAGCTTTTGGCATAATACACTATTCATGCATGTTTTCACTCCATATGTACACAGAAGAAATATGTAACATGGTATCTTAGTGCGATCACTTTACCACTGCACCACCTATCATCAGCTCTCTCAGAGGGGAGGGATGAGAGGTACTTAGTGCTCTCACATTAATCACGTCTCTACAGCCAATCAGGGGCGTCTGTGAGCTCACGCAAGCGTAGGGAGCGGATAGCGTTGTCCTCCGAGTGTGTTACGCCGCCCCCAACGGCAAGCAAGTGAGCAGTTCGAAAAGATGCGGTCGGCTGGCGTCACGTGGTTCGGAGGAAACACATGATAGTCTTCGGCCCTCCCGACTGAGTGGTAGTAGTAGAATTAATGTGGGAGCCCCCTAGTGACGGGGAGGAATTGGACACGACTAAATTAGGGAGAAAATATGGGGAAAAAATCCAAAAAAAAAAAGAAAGAAAGAAAGAAAAAAAGAATGGAAGAAAGAATAGGACTTTTTATCGGTTAAAATTTATTTCCATTTTTCATAATCAGATCATTTGAAATGCACAGGTTTTGAACCGATCATCAATTATAATCGATGATTGTCCCATCAATATTATGCAGAGTGAGGAATGTACTGTATGTAGTTTGTCAAAAATGTTACTTTTTAAAAATATATATTTTAAGTTAATACATAAATATTGGTAAAGCTCCTCTTATTGAGATCATCTGTGCTATTATTCGCTGTTAGTCTATGGATAGGTTTGCATACAAAATGATACATTTAATAGTTACGTGTCGCAGTTTAATTTGCTATTGAAATGTGTCAAAATAATCGCAGGGTAATTTTTTAAATCAAATTGGTCACTCCTAGCATTTTTAGGCTAATTGCTCCCTGTGCCTTCTGGAGCATTTGTTTGTTTGATTAACATGGACGTGAACTTTAAGCCTCACAATATAACAACTTATTTTCGAAGCCTAGGGGCAGGTGTCAGTCAGAATATGCCACAACATTGCACAAAATATTTCTACACAACTTCAGTTCTATTCCATTCATTCTGAGACACAATTATTTGCGATGTGTTTAGTGACTGAGTTGCTCATTTGGTTGATGCTGAACTAATATACAGAGGAAGGGTTTTTTTCTGGAGACTGAATGCAGTGCAGCTATGCAACACAATAATGCAGAGTTATGGTACAGATTGTTTTTGCCTAGTTTTCAGCCTACAGGATGATTTGTTTGAACATGCGAGAAAGTTAGACAGACTAAAGTTAGACAGACTAAAGGACTAAAGTGCTGCTGCAGCACTGTCTTTAGTTAGAAAGAAGCCATGGCTAAACCTCACTAGCACCACTGTGAACAAGTTGTGGAAATGGTTAGTAATAAACAAACCTAAAATTTCAATTCACAGTAAATCTTGGATGCCATTGAAGAAGATATCAGTTAAAAAGATTAACATTGAAGTTTAAGAACTTAAGTACTTCAAGATTTTGTCATTGTATGATCAGTAGAGCTGGTGTATTTAATCAATGTGTCAGTTTTTGATTTAGATTTGGTTCACAACCATTTTTTTTTTTTTTTTTACAAACTACTCACAAATGTTAAACAAAATTCCTTATTAATATATACCTCGGCTTTTGCAGAGACTACAAACTGCTTCCATCTTCCACAAATGCACGTTTTGCAAGATTATTACTAATTTGTGTAGTTGGTGCATTACTGCCACCTGCTGGACTGGAGAGTGGAGCAGAAGATGAGCAGGGGAAAAAAAGGATTAGCACTTTGTACATTACTGTATATTTACACAAACAACACAAGTTACGCAGCATTTTATGGTTTATTGGATACTTTGAGTAGTTTAGTACTTTAAAATGTGTAAGAAATATAATGCTTGAGACAAATTTGGCAATAAACTTTAATGCTATTAATTCAAATAAAAAAATAAAAAACACAATGCCCAAAAATCTAATTAAATCTGATCCAGATCTCAACTCTCATAGCTCTAGTGATCAGATTAACTGCGACTTAGTGCATTTCCTCACCACTCCAGTTGTGGGGATTTGAATCTCACCTTCCCTCTGTGTGCATGAATTACATGTTCTCCTTATGCGTGGTGGGTTTCCTCCAGTTACTCTGGTTTCCTCCCACAGTCCAAAGGCTTGCGTTCTAGGCTGAGTGCCATTTCCACGTTGCTCATATCCTGTGATTGAATTTGTGTGTATGTGTGTATATGTGTGTGTATGTGTGTGTGTTGTGTGTGTGTGTGTGTGTGTGTGTGTGTGTATGTGTGTGTGTATGTGTGTGTATGTGTGTGTGTGTGTGTGTGTGTGTGTGTGTGTGTGTGTGTGTGTGTGTATGTGTGTGTGTGTGTGTGTGTGTGTGTGTGTGTGTGTGTGTGTGTGTGTGTGTGTGTGTGTGTGTGTGTGTATATATGTGTGTGTTCACACTTTTGCCCTGAAACGGGGTATGTACAGTAGCCTGAATTGTGCCATACATTCCCTGGGATAAACTTTCCCTATAGTAACCCTACAAAAATTAGGTGGTATAGATAATGGATGGACGGATGATCAGGTGAAAAGGTAAGTGGAGGGCAGCTTCTTCCCACTAATGATGTTTGTATGATTTATATATTTAGAGTTTAATTTTCTAGCAGTTCTTAATGAAGAAGTCATGAGCACATTTGTCTCATTAACTATTGGTGGAAAAACAGTTGCCCTAGTAGTTTTTGTGTAAACTTTGTTTTGTTTTTTTGTCTTCAGTATCTGGCAGGACATTCAAAATGATTGTCTATAGATGGCGATAAGGTTAAAAAAAAAAGTTGGTTTAAGCAATATTTCATCCATTAGATGTGTTCCATGTGTGTAGTACATTGTAGTCACTACATGCACAATAGACGAAAAGTGCAAGCAGGCCTTGAGTGTTTTTTTTTTTTTTTTTTTTTTTTCAGACATCTACACATGTTTTAGCTACTGAGAAATGCAGCGCTGTTTTACAGAACTTCAGTCTGGCAAAGATGTGTCATTGTGGTCATAGGAGTAGGAACTTGGCCTCAGGATACAATCCAAGTCTGGACTTCATTATCTTGCAATGCAGATAGGCATGGTATACATGGCAAAGAACTCAGACAGCAAGTAAAGCGACGGAGGACAAGAGATGTCTATAGAGCCTAGTTGTTTAATGATGTCACTCTCCCGTTGGTCTTCCTTGGGCGTTAACAGAATGCTGTCTTCAATTACAGAAGATTTCCTGGCTGAAACAGATGTAGAGCATTATGCTGCGTTCAGAGTCCAAGGCACATGAAGCTCAAAAAACATTAGGGTTTAAACAGGACTCTAAAAGCATCAGTGTGCAAAATAAAATCTAAAATAATGGGATAAACCCTGTAAAAGAAAGCAGTGATTGTAGGTATACAATGCTCTAAGGTTGTCGGTACATAAGGAAAGTACAAGGGAGAGTAAATGCAAGAAATGGTCATGAATGAAGTAAATGCAAAAGATTAATTTATATAACAGTAATGACTGTAAGAAACACACTCACTGGTGTCTGTGTGTCTCCAGGATGGCCTACCGCAGGAATGAGGAGGATGAGGAAGAGGCAGCTCGTGAGCGTCGGCGAAGAGCACGCCAAGAGCGTATACGAAGCAAGGATACAGAGGAGGTAGCTAACCCAGCCGAGAGCGCGGGACTGAACAGCCACAGGTGTTTTATACACACACAGACACGCGCACACAAACACATCCCACATAAAGTATATTCACACTGAAGCCTCAACCTACTCAGATGCACCACAACGGCCAAATTCCCATCTTGGCCATACTGCTCAGAACTCTATGTTCAGGGTGTGAAGAAAGAAAAGAGTGAGGCACTAGGCTGAAACTTGATTACAAAATTAACCACCACAATCAGAACAGTGTTACTGGATTCAGCCCAATCAGAATTAGGGGGTTAACAAACATACAGTACTGTATGAGCCAGTTAAACACTTGATCAGGTTATTTTTCTCTTGTTGGAATAAATAGATTCTTTCATTTGCACATGTATATAGCATTAGGTGATGTGATGAGCTTTAGGGAGGATGGAGGAAGAGGAACTAAGACATCAAGTGTTTTTGATTTAATGGATGATGGATTAAAATTGGATCCTGGATGGAAATGTCTCACTCTGGCAACAGTCAAACCAAAAATAAATTTCCTCTTCTTCTGGTTTATTTCTGGAAGATTAAACGCTTCACAGTGGGCGGACCCCCTTTCCACATGTTTACACTCATCTTATCAGATCAGAGTCCATGTAAACAGATAAGTTAAAAATCTCTAATCAGAGTGATTTTAGTTCGATAAAAGGAATATTGTCCAGTAACTGCAGCTACTGATGGGACTCTTGAGAAAGCTTGGCTAAGATTGAGATTAGCATGCAATAGATAGACAAAATAGCCGCCATGAATTTTCACTCATAGAAACTCAGGAGGAGAGACAGGGGAATGAAGTGTGGGGCAATCGAGGTGTGTGTGTTGGGATTGACCTCGGTAACAGGTAGATTCTGGAGCACCTACAGCTTTTACTGCTTCATCTAATGCATGCATGAAACTCCAAACTTCATAAAGAGAGAACACAAACAACAGCTGCATCTCCTTAGAAATCCTTTCTTGGGATCTTTTTCTCTGTGTGTGTAACTTCCTGTATGGTCTCTGTGAGGTGGAAGCAGTGGGCCATGCTGACGTGCGCCAACACTGCAGTATTGTACACCATGCATACCTTCGTACACAAGAGAATATCACAGCAGCCTGTGCGTGTCCTCAATGTGTGATCTGTGTGTGTGTGTGTTTCTTTGTTGTCAGTTGCGCTGATGCTAGGGAAAAGCTTTGCCAAATGGTGAACTCAGACTACATTAACCTACAGTAGCACCGATGGCCTGTCTCCTTCATCGCAGTGCAGGGAAAGAGCAAACCTGATGCAAATCATCATCAGCGGACACTTTACAGAGGGAAAATGACATGGCGTCTGTGTGAATGAGAGGGGGAGAGAAAGAGAAATAGTGAATAAAGGTTGCAAATATTGTTTTTTGATGTACAATGGAACCTTGGATTGAGAGTAACTTGGTCTGTGAGCATTTTTCAAGACGAGGAAAATGTTAAATAAATTTTAACTTAATAAACGAGCAAAGTCTTGATGTACAAGCGTCATGTGATCATAAATAAGCCAATGGTTCTTCTCTCTCACGGGCGACAGGATTATGGGTAATCGTGCTCAGTCCCATGCTCAGTTTCAGTGCGCATGCGTCGCTCGTATAGTCAACATCTGTGCACACATGTACTGTTTATTATAACGTTGTAACCACGTGTGTGCGCGTAAAGCAAAAGCACATGTCATTAGAGAGGATTCTTGTTAAAGATCCAGAGTCTCTCTAGAGATCAGAGATTTCGTTAGTGTGTGCATGCGCGCAAGTGTCATTTAAAGAGGTTCCTTTTTAAAGAAGTTTTCTGACCGACCAGTGTTCCAGGTAGAGTGTGTATGTGTGTGTGAAAGTTGCCCGACTTTTACATACGAGATGAGAGGAGGGAGGGCGGGAGTTATTCTACACAGTAGCCCCCTTCCTCCTCTCGTTATACTCCATGTCCACACACACACACACACACACACACACACACACACACACACACACACACACGTGTGCGTGCACGAACACCCACAAACGTGCACACTAACGGAAACACTTCTCTGTCTGCATTCTTTTCAAAGGTGGAATGAATCATCTTCCAATTCCAAGTTCCAATTATTTCTTTGATTTGCTTTGATATACGAGTGTTTTGATATACAAACACGCTTTCGGAACAAATTAGGCTTGCAAATTATGATTATTATTCATTAACGGTCAGGATCAGTCTAAAACACATTTGCGTGTTAATTTAGATTTTTAATAAGATTGTTCTCAATTATGGGAATTCGCTAATATAACCGCCCGTGTGGCAGTTGGAGAATGACCTTAATGTTTTTTTAGGCTCCTTACAGTACTGCTAACTAAAGTCACATAAATGTATATATAAGTTTGTATATAGATTTTACCACACTGTTTTTAGGACGGAAGACTTTATACTTTCTGATTTCTTGTTAACGTAATCTGTGGTTTGTTGTTGTTTTTTTTTCAGTCTATGAGAGAGGCAAAGGAAAGGCTTATATGGAAACAACTATTTATAGTTTTTGTAATAAACACTGCTTGGGCAAAAACTTTAACATTTAGTTAGACTGCTTTAGGACCACTGTTTCACTATTTGAGTATGATAAATCTTGACGCATGCTTTGGGATATGCCTATGCCATCAGGAAAGAATAAAGTTCCATAGATGTGATTTTAACCTGGTCATTCAGTACATGTAGGTCATCAGCTGGCTTTATTTAATGCCACATCTAGACCTGACTATCTGAAGCCACCCCAGATCATAATACTGTCACCAAAAGCTTATAGTGTCCACTATGCATAATGTGTGCATCGCTTCATTCGCTTTCCTTCTTACCCTGCTATGCCCATCGCTCTGGTATAGATAGAGTCCATTTGAACTCATCAGACCACATGACCTATTTTCCATTACTCCAAAGTTTAGCTTAGCTTATCGCACAAATAGTTTCCTTGTGTCTGCACAGCTGTTTATTGGCAATTCTGTGAGTTACCATGACATTAACAGTGTGTGAGAAAATACTCTTACTTTCACTATTAAGCATACTGTAGCTATGATTTCTACTGTCAATTCTTTTAATAATGTGTAAATTTTTGTGTCCAATAATTTCAGCAATCTCCCAAGTTATTTTCTTTGCTTCATGCTGGCCAATAGCACAATCCTATATATTGCACAATATAATAATATCTGTTACATGAATACAGGATACATCTTCTGTCACGATTGTTTAAGCAAGGAGAAGCTACTCTCTGTATCAGTTAGGGTTAAAAAAAGCTGTTTGCCAGCTGAAGGATGTTAATCACTGCAGTACTTAAGTATTAGCTTATTTAGATTCTAGCAGTTCAAAATGGAACTTACTTTAAAGTGTCCATATAATTAAATGTGTAACTATACTATATTATGTATCTGTTCCATCTATAAGTAAAAATATTGCTCACAAGTTTGCATAATTCCACTCATATTCCCTTTATCTCTTTCTCTCTTACATAGCGTCACAGTAACGGAGACGGTGTCAAGCTCGGAGCTGAGCTCGGGCCGGGCCAATGAGGGAGATGATGAGGAGCAGGCTCTGCTCGAGCGCCTGGCCAAGCGGGAAGAGCGCCGGCAGAGGAGGATGAAGGAAGCAATGGACAGGCAGAAACAGCAGGATTCCATCGATGCTCCATCCTACAGCACCTACAGTGTTGAGAGCTCCTCTACCACCTCTTACCGAGCATTCAGCAACGAGGAGGAGGACGCAGCACTCAACAGCAAGGAGGAAGAGGTGAAGGAGGAGGTCATTCCTCAGAAGGAGGTGGTGGAAGAGAAGCCACGCAGGTCTTATTTGAGGGAGCAGGTGCGTTTGTGTAAATCACTCAATTGTTCTGCATGATTTCATGCAGGTTGTACTGTAGCTGGCAGTAATTCAAGCAGGGTTGGTTTTGATGAACGTTGTTCACTTTCAGGAATCCACTGAGGAAAAAGCTAAAATTGAAGACGAGGTACGACTGCCATTATTGATTTCCTCTCGCTTTCATTTATGGGACACAGTGCAGCTTGAACCATGTGGCTCCTGATTCCTTTTATAGGCCGGTATTGGTCAGGATGCTGTGCGTCCAAGAAAAAAATGCAGTCCTTTAAATGGACATTCTACAGTGAATTCAAAGCAGGAAGTGGAGGAGGATGTGGCAGAAGTTCATGAGGATGTAGCGGAAGGAGATGAGAATGAGATAGAGGTGCTTACACAGAAGGGAGCTGATGAAAAGCAGACAGTTTGTAAAAAAAATTTATTTCGCCTTGGTAAGAGGCTAGATTCTTGTAGACGATGGATAATCAGAGCTTTTGGGGCTTAGTGTGAATTGTTTTTGTTTTCGATTCCTCAAAGTAATTGAAGACGTTGAATGTAATTGCAGTGATGTAAAAAGGCTGCACAGAAAAGAATTAGAGTATTTAATATAAAAATCAGGATTATTGTTATTAATAATAAGGTCATTTATGGAAAAATGGATTCAATTAACATAAATCAGACTTTTTCCTATAAAATACTTTAAAATCATTACTGAAATGTATAATTGCATTTTACCTTCAATTGTACAGTATAACATCTTGGATTAGATCAATTTCCTTGTCTATTTGACATTTGAATCAGAAAAGGAAGGAACATAATCAGTTTCGGAGTGGTGTGATGAGACTGGAATTACCGCTACAGACCCAAAGTTGATTATATAACTATAATGTCACACCCTTAACTGTAATCTTCCTGTTGTGCCACAGCAAATTGACACTAATTACTTTTTAAAATTGTCATGTAGTTTTTGTGAGATTTAAATTTTATGTAACGTTCAAGAAATTATAGTTCCTGTTATCACTTTTGTAGTTTTTATCCATTTAATTTTTTGCCTACAATTCGAGAAAGAAAAAAACACACAAGTAACGCAAGAATCATCAGTTGATGTTTTAATTAACCCTTTTTAAGTACCTGTGAACCTTGAATTGAGCTTGCAGCCTTAATCAATTATTAATCACATTTCTATTCAAAACTATCTAAAAGCAGCAACCATTTTTTAAAGATTAATGCAGTTTTATTGGTGAGAAGCTTCGCCCCAAAACCTGAATATTATCCACACACCGGTGTGATCCCACAGTATGTCCACAGCAACCAGTTGTCCATCAGTGTTTCATCACGAGTGAATTGTTTCCACAGACTGATAGCAGCTTGTTGCATGACAGGAGTGTGTGTGTGTGTGTGTGTGTGTTTTCATTTCACCCGTCCACTGTCTCACATATTCCTTCCTGAGTGACCCTAAGCAGCTTCACCGCACTAAGAGGGTAGTTTGTTCCATGTTCTGAATCGTATCTTTTTCGTCAGCAGATGGAGGATGAGGAGCCAGGATTGAAAAGCAAGCAGCAGAATGGGGGACTGTATGAGGATGGCAAACACAAAAAGGTGGAAAGAACCCAGAGGTGGGTCAGATCATACAGTATAGCTTTATCAGTTCCTGGCAGTGATCATCATTCTCGTTAGAGTATCTTTAATTCAATTGATGCAAATGCAAATATCAAAATAAATAAATAAATAAAAATAAAAAAGTTTACTTTGTGAGAATAAAATTTTACATAAATGCACAAGTTTATAGGAAAGTGGAACACGCACATTCTAACAATCCAGGTTGATCCTGACCTTGGATTAGTGTCAGTGTGGAGTTTCATATGTTCAACCAGTGTGTGATTTCCACAGGTTGTCTGGTTTTCTTACTCCTGTCGAAAAAATGTCTGTACAGTACAAGGTTTGGTTCTGATCTGTGACTGTGTTTATGGTGCCTTGTGACACACTACCTTATATCCAGTGATCCAAAGATGGACTCAACGTCTTGACCAGAATTAAGCAGTTACTGAAGATGAACAAATGAATGCATATAAAATAAATAATGATACACACTCATCGACCCACATTATATATATTATGACATAATAATTTTTTTGGTCTATTTCTTGGGCTATCTTTACCAAATCCATAGGAATACTTATTTCTAAAATCTACATATGAATTAAATTTAAATTAACAGAAGTTTAACTATGGTGCTTAAAGTGTTCAACCCAAAAATTGCCCCAATAAGGCATTTATGACAGTTTTATTATAGAATGATGAATTTATTTGCCCAACAACCTGACTATCAGATATCATTCATATAAACATGACTGTTTATTTAATGGATGCAAAAGTGAGACTCATTTTATTTATTATATATAAACCGAATGTTTTGGATTAGTCTTTTAACATAGAATTATGTAAATGCCCAGCTTATTATTCAGATATTCATCATAAAGCATATTTATAAGTAATCCTTAAACAACAAAATATTTGTAATTTTTTAAATAAAATAAAAATTAAGAACTGGGTTCTTGAATGACTCAACAAAAAAGCACTTGCTGTGTCGTCTGGACAATCTCTGAGTGCGTAATAATGTTTCGTTATGCTGCATAAGCTGGGAAGCAGGCTGGCTTCACGTTTCTTGGATTAAGCATATGTCAGGCTTCACCCTCTCTGGTTAGTAGGTGTTATATGATAGCACTGGCTGGTGGGACAGAAATTGGAGGGGGGAAAATTACACATAAAAATACATAACTGGGAAGTATAACTTATTAATAACAATGAGTAAGGACCATGAATTATTTAGTAACTGAAGTAAAACTAATGTAAATGTACTGTGAAATTAATTTGATAATTTTACATTGCATACCGTATGAGCTGAGTCAGACTAGAATGAATATGTTAGCCGAAAAAGAATAATTAATGATTATTTTAAAATGGTGCGCCATGATCGTTTAAGAAATAGGGGCGAAATCAATACAGGTTCATTCAACACCAGGCTTGTAATTCAAGACGGTCTGTCACCTTAGTCAGGAGTGCGCTCATGTCCGAGGGTGTGTGTGCACTTGACCACCTTTAAGACTGTATTCCTACAGTACCTAGTTGCACACATAGTCATAAGGATGTAAACAGCGCATACATGTTTTTGCTCATGCGTGCATGTGTGTGTGTGTACCAGCCGTGGCAGCGCTCATTCTTCTGAGGGGCCGGCGGCAGAGGAAGGGGACGACGGAGAACAAACGCGCCTGGAGGCAGAAAGGAAGCTGGAGGAGCTGAAGAGGAGGAGAGACGAGACGGAGAACGAGGAGTTCGAGAGGATGAAACAGAAGCAGCAGGAGGCAGAAGCTGAGCTGGAGGAGCTGAAGAGGAAGAGGGAGGAAAGGAGGAAGGTGCTGGAGGAAGAAGAGCGACTGAAGAAGCAAGAGGAGGCTGAGAAGAAGGCGAGAGAGGAGGTGCGTTAAATTAGTGTCTTGCACATTCCGTACCTCCATCTGTGTGGAAAGTGTTTTCTTAAGCTAGATTTGTGCCTGTATTTCATAGTTTTTTTTTTTTTTTTAAGGAACATTTTTCTAGAGTGTTAGAAATTTGTTTTGGCTCACGTTTCTGGCTCAAGATCAAGTTTTAGCCTGAGAATTGAACCTCTATAAAAAGGGACACATTCTTCACATTCTTGCATCAGCTCAACTGTCTCATTAGGACCTTGCTATTTATCTATTTATTTATCTATTTATTTATTTCCTAAATAGTTACACTATGCACATTTCCATATTAGGACTTTTCTTTTTGAATCTCTTGTGTGTCTCTGACAAGCCTGTACAACCCTGGATACCATGACTTTTTTTTTTTTTTTTGATATCACGTTCGTACTGATAGTGCTTTTTCAACTCAGAGGCTGAATTTAAAATGCGCTTTCATCATTTACACTACAGATTAGACCGCACCACTATTTAAACCTTTGCTCCGTATGCAACAGCTCAGTCATCTTTCTCAATTACATTATGCAAATGTCCCTACAGCCTCATGCAGGTTTTCAGCTTTGAGTGGGCCTTACCCGTTGCCAGACTGCACGTGCCGGTCAGCTCGTCTGTTCCCTGCATTGTGGTACTAACAAGATCCTTGTTCCTAATTAAAAGGTGGAGTAAATAAAGCACTAATTAGGTACCACAAGGCCCCGTGTCTGACGGCTAAGAGCCGAGCCAAGAGCCGCCGCAGGCTGAGAACGAGCAGCTTTATGATTCCCCAGCCGAGATGGAATTCACTGCTTCATTAGTATGCTGCTTTCTGGGGAGGATGTGTGTGTGTTTGTCTCTAATGTAATGGAATAGAGTTTGTTTTTTCCTTGTGCAGGAGGAAAAAAGGAGGATGAAGGAGGAGATAGAGAGGAGGAGAGCGGAGGCGGCTGAACGGAGGCAGAAGGTCGGGGAAGAGGTAGATGGAGAAGCTAGCAAGCCCTTTAAGTGTGTGAGCCCCCGAGGATCCTCTCTGAAGGTAAACGCCCACTCATTCACTCTATCTCTTCTCTTTTCATTTTTCACTTTTTTTTTTGTTCATGTGTCAGTGTACTGACTGAGTCACAGGAACACGCTAGCCCTATCAATGCACACTCTGCTGTCTCTATCATTTAATGGGAAGAAAGACGGATTATCGGCATGAAACGAAAATAGTTTCCGGGAAAAATGTGTTTGTGAATGTTTGGCTCTGTCCATACGGATGGAAGCATTTGCTCAAATATAGCATGGGCAAAGGCTGCGTGTGTGTACTGTATATATACCGATCTCCCTTAACATTACCACAACTACCAGGTGAAATGAATGACATTTATTATAAATTATATACCAGCAAACTGGCACCCATGGCTCACCCAAGCCCAGCATTGAAAGAGCACAAGGCTCCCAAATTCCCCAGATCCTAGTTGATTTGAGAGATCAGAGGAGAATATCCAGACTGGATCGAAGATATTGGATAGTGAATGTATACAAAGTGAAATTAACCCACATAAAATCTATTTTTTATGGATTTTTACCAGTAGACATATGCTGTATTTGTTAATGCTAACAATAGTTTGATGAGTCAAATGCCTTTGATTTACATCGACATAAGATTGTGCAACCCGTTGCTGGCATTAGAACATCATGACACGAACTTTGTACCTCATAGAACTTCTGAAATAACAGAATGTAAGCCACATAATGCTGATGTTACATGTCAAACATTAAAACTAAATCCATACTATTTCATAGTAAAAAATAAAAAAAAGTGTTACATAACACTCTCATTATAGTGACATGGAATTGTCATAAGTATTCATAGAAAACTCTTGCCAGCCATGTCATTTCATCACCAGGATGTGACTTTGACATGACAGAAGTACACTGAGGTACAAAATCAGCTGTCAAACAGTTCTGGTACGAGCCAGGCTGCTAAGTGCCTTGACACATCCTCAAATATACAGTATGTGACTTAAATAAGGCGTTATGTCAAATGACATCCGGTTTAATGAGGCAGTCTTTATGACAGCTGATGCCTGTTGAGTGTGGGCTTATTTCAGTTATTATTATGCATATTATTATTTGATTATTTGTTTTGAGTTATATTATTTATATATTATTATTATTATTATTATTATTATTATTATATATAATTTTATTATATTATTTTATATACTCTAGAACACTAAATTCTAAAACATATTCCTGATAATCCAGTTACACAGTGTTAGAATATCTGCTTATTCAAGACATATGGCACTTAAAAAAAGAAATGAAAAAGTCTGTGTGTGTACTGTACTGTATGAACTTATGAAGTTTTGTTAAGGAGTCACTATTTCATTAGGTGCAGTATGGCATATTCATCTACCAGGTTTATGTACAGATCAGTCAACCAAGTACCAATGTCCGTATTCTAAGTTTGGTCTGGTCTGTGTTTGGTCTGAAATAACGTATAGATTTTAAGGGTACTGACCGTAACCCCTCTCTGTTTCACAGCTTTACTTTGTCATCATGTTCACTGTATGTAGTGCATGCTGTGTGGCCTTTAGGTGTGAGATTTGACTACCTGTGATATTCCTATTTTTGTGCATTTATATGTTTTTGTCTTTATTTGATCTGTGTGTGTGTGTGTGTGTGTGTGTGTGTGTGTGTGTGTGTGTGTGTGTGTGTGTGTGTGTGTGTGTGTGTGTGAGTGTGTCGATCACCCATGATATTACAACCATTAACATTAAAACTACCTACTGTAGGTTTTGGGTTTGCCACCAGGGCAGCTCTGGCCCCTGGGAGCATGACAACACAAAACTTTTATGGTGTGTTGTGATGTCTTCAAATATCTTCAGACTGGATGGGTTAGCTTATGGTCGCTGCAGGTATGAGTGAGCCTTCAGTGTCCATAATCCTGTCACCAGTTAAGTGGTGTATTATTATTATTATTATTATTATTATTATTATTATTATTATTATTATTAATCACTGTTAATGTTTTAATGTTATGTAGTTTTAATGTTATGTGGCATTAATGTTATGGCTGATCTGTGTGTGCGTGTGTGTGTGTGCGTGTGTGTGTGTGCGTGCGTGCTGGTCTGGGGAAAACCCATTGGATGTCATTGTGGGTGAATTCAGGAAAACAGGCAGAAAAATCTGTTTTAGATCAAAATTGGGTTTGCCTGTTTATAACAACTGTAACAGCTCTGTAAGACACGATAAATATATATACAGTATTTCAACAAAAAAACATGGAAGTATTTTATTTAAACAATTTTTCAAAGCAAAGACTACTTAAACGCTGTCAAAACATCAGGCTTTAAATACATTGTTGAACATGATACCGTGTCATGTATGAAATGTACATATGGATTATCAATTCATTTTGTAATCAGATAATATCTAATGTCTCTGATGCTCCTGTGCTGCTGTCAGAGTTGAATCCTTAAATGGAATTTTCTCTCATTTTGGTTTTTGGGAAATCTCTGATACTTGAGATACCTATAAAAGAGCGAGATATTTCATCTCAGAAAAATAGAACACCTGCAGGACAATGTTCAAATTTGAGAATGTGAAATGTTTCCCAGGCCACCATACATATCTAATCCCTGTACAGTCTCATTGGAAGATTTGCTCGTTTTGCACTGTGAGTAGAAGTGAAGCGTTCTTCTTTCCTTCTGTTTTTCGGATTACTATTTGTAGAGGACAGGAGCAGATAAAGTGTTGGTGCTTCCATCAGTGTGTCAGTACTAAGAGAATGCAGGAAGGCCATTAGCCTAATAGGATTACTGTAACTACATTTGAACAGAGCTGTTGCAAGCATGCCAGAGAATGGGGAATTTCCTGAAGGGAGTATTTTAGGAACTCCCACATTCGCTTGCTTCAATGGTAGTAAGGGCTGCGACAGCTGGGGCAGAGGGGATATATATATATATATATATATATATATATATATATATATATATAAAATGTGTGTGTGTTGCTTTGTGAGAACACGTACCCCCTCTTAGCCCTGTTGTCATAGAGTATATCATAAACATGCTGTAGTTCCCACAGAGATTCTGGGCTGAAATCGGGTCCTGCTTTTCCTGGCCCGCTGACAGGCTAAAAAAGAACAGACTAATCTCTCTGCCTCTCAGCCTAACTAAGTCCAAAATGGAGCCAGTGTGTGTGTACGTGTGTGTTTCCACATGACCAACACAGTGCACTTCACTTTCCATTCATTATCTGATCTCTCTTCCCAGATTGGTGAAAGGGCAGAATTCCTCAACAGGTCAGCACAGAAGAGGTATCTAAACAGATTTATTTATTTATTTTATTTTTTTTGGAAGAACTAATACTAATACTCTTCATACGCATGAGTGCGAGTTGAAATCATACAGATATACCCAATTATAAGATAATCTAAATACAATTCTAAATACACACAAAAAAAATGTAGCACCTTTAACAGCTAGTGTAATCAAGGTCATGCATCAGTGTTCTATCTTGTCTGGTGTGTGTGTCTGTGTTGTGTGTGGCAGTGCTGTGAAGGCATCTCACTCTCCCATGGTGTCAAAGATTGATAACAGATTGGAGCAGTACACCACGGCTGTGCAGGTGAGCCCCACACACACACACACACGTGCGATCTCACAGACAGCACTTCTCACAACAGCAAAAAGCACATTTTATGCTAGAGATCAACTGACGCAAACAGTGGATTGGAGCAAAATCATAAAGCGTGAACACCGCGAGTCTGTCAACTAGCAGAATGTCAAGTCTTAATTACATCACAAGCTATCGTGGAAGCACATTTTAGCATAAATCACACACAACTAATTTAGTACAGTGATAATTTTCCTAAGATTATTATATATTTGCATTTACTATGTGTAAAATATAAATATATAAATATCAAAATAAATATTCTCCAATCCATTGCTTGCCTTTGTCATTACTGCCTCCGGTTTCTTCTCGTATGCTCTGCAAATCTTTTATATCCTTTCTCAGCTGTAATTTTCTTCCTGACATCTCATTCTTCTGTTCTAACAGGGTTCTAAAAGTTCTATGTCTTTGTACATTTTTGACATTTCTGTTATTACTGCCAGAAGTCATGCACCGTCTTATTCAAAACATATCAAACACGCAAATGTCTGACTACTTATTTTGGATCTTTTGCAAATATGTGCCCAATTTTTAATTTTTATTTATTGTGAATTAAGTGTAAGAGCACTGCTTATATAATCTTTTTTGTTCATTTGCCGTTAGTTTGCTAGATTAGATTTCCTGCCTTTTTTTTTTCTTTTTTACGAAGCTCTATTAAGACAGGATGATGATGCAATTGCAGTGGGTGGGAGAGTATCGCTCTTACTCTAAGTGTACAGAATGTATGAGTGTATAAGAAAGTCCCAGTTTATAATAGATTATAATATTTTAGGTATACATTTAGGCGGCATGGTGGCTTAGTGGTTAGCCCTGTCGCCTCGCATCTCCAGGGTCTGGGTTCAATTCCCGGCCAGGTTCGATTCCCACCTCTGTGTGCAAGGAGTTTGCATGCTTTCTGTGCTTGGTGGGTTTCCTCCGGGTACTCCTGAACCCCACAGTCAAAAGACTGATTGGTCCAAAGACTGGCCGATTAGGCTAATTGGCATTTGCAAGTTGCCCGTAGTGTGTATGTGTGTGTGTGCGCTGCAATGAATTGGCCCCCTATCCAGGGTGTACCTTGCCTCATCTCCTGGGATAGGCTGCGGGCGCCTGCGACTCTGTATACAGGATAAGTGATGAGGTAGTGAGACATACATTTAATGGTTTGAAATGGTTTCTCTAGGGTAGTTTTTATTGGATTTCACATTATTATACTGTGATAAATAAGATATTTGCTATAGAAAATAACATGTATTTGACTATTAAGAAAAAAAGACTAAAATCTCAGAAATAATAAACAAAAAAGTCCATAGACACAGGAGTGGTAAAATCAGAAGTGCATACTTTGTCAGTTATCTAAAAGTCCAATGCAGTATGTATATTTATGGAACTATATCAGTCCCTGTGATATTAAGCACTGCCATGATGTGTGTATTTCCATGTGTGTGTGTATATAAGGAGTCAGAAATAGAGTCACCCTGTGGAGGTCAGCCAAGCTTTTAATAAAATACTGCCAGTATGATACAAATGCAGCATTTTACACTCCTCCATCAGTCATTTTGACATATACATGCTCTCCGAGTTTTATACTGTCAGTCCATCTGTCTTCAACTTTCCCTCTATTTTTTTTAGAGTAATAAAGAGGTGCGGTCACCACGCGTGGCTGCAGTCGACCTGCCCGTGGTTTCTGATGGCGTGCGGAACATTAAGAGCATGTGGGAGAAGGGGAACGTTTTCAGCTCCACCATCAGCTCACCCTCCAGCAACAAGGTCAGTAACATTCGGTCACCGAACATCGATCGCCAGGACGTCTCTCTTTCCTGTCTTCCTGTCCACCCTGGCACTCTGACCTTTGACTCTCAGGGATTTTTCTTTTCTGTTCATAGGATGCAGCTGGAATAAAGGTGGGCGTCGCAGGCCGCATCAACGATTGGCTGAACAAAACACCAGAGGCGAGCAAAACTCCAGGAGGAAGACCTGTGGTAGGCTACAAGTGCTGACCATCACAATCACTTTGCATTCCTTTGTGTATTGTTTGCTAGATATGGACATGACCACATTTTGTAATAAGCTGACCAGTTGGCACCACCTAGTGGACATGGGTAGTTCACTGTTTTGACTGATGTATACCTGTAGAATGCAGGGGTTAAAAAGGCTTCCTATAGCTGCCCTTTATACCATTCGTTACGCTACAGTATGCCATCATGTGGCAGTCACTCATGCTGTATGTATGTAATGCAATTCATCTTCAGTGTTACCATAAATCTGTCTTCACTCCAATAGACTGCTTAGGTTAACGTTGTGATTTTTCAGCCGTGAGATAAGCCTTGACCCCCAACAAAAAAGACTGATTCAGATTGAAAAACAGATCAAAAGGCGTATTTAGTTTCAACAGAGGAAAATCTATTTGACCTCGGAAAAACTTACTGTCTTTACAATTAGTTCAGCTCACAGGCAGCAGGGGGTTTTAGAAATCACTAACCGCCTCTTTAAATCTCATGTTATGTAATTCCAGCAGGTACGCACTCAGAATTGCTTAACATGGAGAGTGCTTTTAAGCTTAATGATGAAAATCCATATAGAGTGAAAGTGTGTGTGTGTGTGTGTGTGTGTGTGTGTGTGTGTGTGTGTGTTAAATAAAGACTAATAATATAATTTAGTAATTTCATACCAAATGTTTTGTAATATTCACAATATTATAAATTCTTCAAAGATGAAATCTTATTTCTTAACACTGAGCGTAGGTTGCTAAGCAACATAAGATATAAAGATAAATGCATACTGAGGACAGAACATTGGCTTAAGTGTAACGGTGTAATTGATTTAAAACGTAGTGCATTAATGCAGAATTCAAATATTATATATATTATGAACACAAATGTGTTTATATATCAAAGATTCTAGAATGGCTTTCAAACACGGCTCAGCCAATTCACTTGTAGAACTGTAACGTTTCATACCAGTGGCACTGGGCATTCATTTTTCCATTTTCTTTCATGTTTGTTCCTCTGGCGTGTGAGGCAGTCAGAAGAGTCAGTGGATGGTTTCGCATGTTGCCCAGGGAGTACATGCTTGTCCTCACCATCCCTGGTTCAGTAGAATTTTGCAAAATGAAGGGGGAGGTAAAAAAGAAAAAAAGTTTGTTCTTTCTACTTTCAAAAAAAACTAAAACAAAGCCGTTGTGCCACAGCTACCTGTTGTAGCTATAAGTATAGATAGGCTTTAGTTGGAAATGGACATCTAAAAGCGAAAAACAGGCGAGTGAAAGGCGAGTGAAATTGCCCATGATGACAGATATACTGAATGTTTTCTCTGTTTGTCCTCTGTCTGCTTAAGTTTCCCCCTGTTGCCTAGATCACTTCCTCAACCTTGCTTTCTTCTGGGCTATTCTCTTCTGTCCCCTCTTCTCCTTTGTCTGTGCTGAGGAAAAGGTAGGAGTAATGCCTCTGTGGCCCTCTTCTCTTTCTCTTAGTACGTGTTCATCACTTTTCTCGCAATCGATTGTTAGGTGCGATTCTGTTTGTTCAGACATGTTGCGACATTACTCCGTCTCTTCCTTCTTCAGGACCTGAAACCCGGCGATGTTACTGGCAAACGCAACCTTTGGGAAAACAAAAGCTCTCCTGCTACCAAGGTAACCTGCGACATAACTGCAGCATCAATTCAAAAACTTTTTTTTTTTTGACTCCAGACTTAATATTCCCCCAAGGGAGGAATTGTAATATGTCTCTTCAAGCTAAAAACAGTCAGTGTGTTTTTCCAACCCTTTTGGTTAAAAATAAAAATAAAAAAATCATCACTTCGGTTTGATATAATCCTCAATATTTCAAGATAAAGAACGATAAGAAAGTGATTGGTTACGCAGTGATAGCTGAGCAGTAACACTGTGTGTTTTTGTTTAAAGACTTCTTCCTGCTAGTTGTCTTCAGATTTGGCTCCTTGAGGAGGTAAATGTCACTTTATCATAAAACGGATGCACAGCTGATACTGTTCACATAAACACGACGCAAATTCACACGCTGTGCGATTTGATGTCTGTCACTGTCGCTTTTTGTGAGTGTGTGTGACTCCTGCTCTTCTCTCTCTGGCTCACTGGCATGGAAAAGGGGGGGATATGGAATGTCATTGTAAGGCAGTTCTCAAAGCCTCCTGTTTGTTCCGTGTGCCCTGCAAGGCTTCATTTAAGTAATGTACACCACAAGTGCTTGCTTTCCTTTTCTTTTGCTCACTACACACGTTATGCAGGTCATTCTTTTACCTTTTATTTTAACACAACCCCTTGTAGTTGCATTTGGCTCCTACACTAACGCGCACGCACGCACGCACACACACACATATCCTGAACAGCTGCCAGTATAGCAGATAGCATCAGCCTGTATGCTAGAGCTGAAAAGGCATGCCCTAGCCTTGACTCTTCTGTGTGAAGCCACATATTTGTAAAGGGATGATGTTCCTCAGATAAAACAACTCAGCCAAGATATTTATTTTGATGCTCTATCTTTGGCAATATCAAAGTTGAACACAAGAGCGAGGCAGCACAAGCATGTCGTGGGCATGTTATAGCCAAGCCAAGGCTAAGGTTAGCTACACACTGCACCTGTAGCTTGAATTCAATTCTGAAGGCTAATGTGTTAGTGGCCACACTGACAGGGTAAAAAAGTTTTGGTTATAACCATAATTCCAAATTCAGTATTTTAATACACTTTTATTTTAATGTTTGGCTGCCAGATGGTGGCTGGGCTTCTGCCCAATTTGTTACCTATAGTGCAACATGTTTTGGATTATATACACTAATGTATACTTATTTCGCACACTATAGAAGGTATTTCTCTTACAGAAAAATATGTACATTAGTTCTGGTGTCTGTGGAATATTGAGGCACGCATTTTGCCAGAGAAGCTCATCTTAAAGAGCGATGCTAAATTTAGGCAATTTAATGGGAATGTTTATTTGTGGACTTTCCTCATAAAGGTCTGTGGTGATAACCAGTTTGCTGCAGTTCATATATTCTCAATTTTCTCAGAAGGCAGACTGTCTGTAAACGTCCCTTTAGTGCCAGCAATAAAGCTGTTTATAGTGAACGCACACTGAGGTCTGCCTTATCCTGACTTTCAAAGGGAGGATGAGATAATAAGGACCATAGCTGCATACCACAAAGCAGTCCAAGGTTTATAAACAAGGCATGTGCCCTTTTCATGAAAAAAAAAAAAAACAGATGTATTTGGGTGTTGACCAATAGTTGTGTTTCCAAAAACCTGTGTGACGAGATGAAAAGGCAGGAAGAGATACTTTAAGGGTAGAGAAGGCTTTACCATTGGTCTAGTAGTTCCTCTAAGAATAGTAAAAAACAAAAAAGGGCAACTAAATGTAATGGCACAAACAACTCCTTTAACACACTGTGCTTGTACTCAGTGTTTTAGATTTTGTATAGAAATAAGGGTAGATATCAGTAGAGTTTGGGTAGCTGCTTTCGACAAATTTATCCTCACAGTATCATTGCCCTATGAGAAAACGAATGAGCCCACCATCACTTTACATTCTGGCTCAGGTTCGGACAAAAATGTGCACTAGAGCATCCACCCCTTTCAGAGCATACCGATCATTCAGGGAATAGACGGGATTGCAGTGTGCATTTTTTTTTTTTTTTTTTTTTTTTTTTAGAGGGATCCTTTTCCCCTCATGCATAAATTTCCTGTAACACTGTCATAGACTTTTCAGTCTCCCTAAAGTGGCATTGATCAACTTGCCAGGTACATAAGTGGCTGTTTATGACATGAAGCAAAAGCTGCTCTGAAAGATCAAGCCCTGTGCCAGCACATGCAGATGTCAGGAGTGAATAACCCCCAGACTATTGATATAACTGACCACTGTATTGATGGCTGTTCTGACTAAAACAAGACTACCATAATGGAAAAAGGCCATCAGTGTGACTCCAGGAGTCTGTGAGAGGAATGGATAAAGTATGTAAACGGATGCATCCTTATGGTTGATTAATTAACTATAACTATTGCCCGATCATACAAGGTGCATGATCAACTTTCTGAGCTTCTTTTTGTATGTTTAGTACATGTAGATCCAATATCTTCTTTCTCAAGTAAAATCCACATCAGCCCTCTTCATCTTTCTTATAGGTCTTGGTTTACAACCATCACATTTATTGAAGTGGAGCACTAGAGTCCAATTAATTTTAGGAGTTTTGTTTGTCCTCCTGTTCATGCAGGTGCCAGTGATGCCTCAGCACAAATTTTAGAGCTTATACTTTGGAAAAGTATAAGCCTGACTGTGTCTGACTGAACCTGCTCCCATATCAAGCCAAAACATGCCAGGATATCTGCTTGCCTACATTTGAGCTGCCATTGTTATCAAGCGGTTATGAATATCTTAAATGTATCTTGTTGAAGTTTGATGTCATCCGCCATCTGTAACCATCCGCCTTGTCAAGAACTAAAGAATCATTCATATAGAGTAAACTGAAATGATGATTCACTGATTAGCAGTTTCAGGTTTATTGACAGAAATGTGTATCCAACTGTCTTTCTTTGTTTTGCATACATGCTAAATGTGTATGTGTGAATGGGTCTGTCAGTGAAGCTGCCACAGGCAGATTGTAATGATATTAGATTTTACTTCCTATCAATTGTCAATAATCAGTTACATGAGTAACAGCCTGGTTTTAACTACATTAATATATCTAGTAAAAATAATTGCTATAAGATACTATATAAATAAACTATATATAGTAAAATATTAGAATGTACTTCTGATATAAGCTTATCATGCAGCCCTACTTCTTATTGTCCAAAGTAGAAAATATACACATATACATATAGTAAATGTATCATATAATCAACCAAACAGCCTGAAATGAAGGAGTCATCATTCATTGACCTTACTGAGCCTCTGTTTTTGGTTCCCTATGTATATTCAGTATATATACTGTATATATATTTATATATGTCTTTCTCTCTTTATCTCTCTCTTTATCTCTCTCTCTCTCTCACTATTACTCACTTTCTACTTTACCTAGATGACGGGCAGAGGAGAGAGCAAATCTGTTGCCAATGGTAAGAGAATTTGATCACTGCAGTGTGTACATGTTATATAAGAACTCTGCGTGTGTGTATTTCACCTTTCTACCATGGATTGTTATAAAGAGTCTATATACACACCAGAGGGATATATCTCTTCCATTTTTCAGTTTGTTCACTGTACACACACATTTTCTCCCATACGAAGAAAAAATATGTATATGAATAAATATAATATTAAAAATATATATATACACAACACATGTACAATATTATGACATGCATATATGTATATAACTTCAAATTCAAGTCCATAACCATAGCTATACACACAGTAGTCATAATGGTCTTAGGATAAGCGGCAGTGGTGGTTAAAAGGCTCTGATCCGAAGTTCAGGAGTTCAAGCTCCAGCACTTCCAAGCTGCCACTGTTGTCCACTACAGTAATGGCTTTATCTAAGTCAGTTGTGGAGCTGGAGTCTATCCCAGTAACCCTGTGTGTGAAGCAGGAATGCATATGTTATAGAAATACCATTCACACAGCCACATTCACGTACAGATGGAGCACTACGGATGATTTGGAATAGTCACTCGCATGTTTTTGAAAGGTGGGAGGAAACCAAAGAAACTCGAAAGAATTCCGAGCAGTTCAGTTGAAAACCCTGTTTAAGACAAGTTCTGTCTTGTTCCTCATATGTACAAGGAATGATATCACCCATATCCCACAATTCCATGCCTGCACCTTGGCCTCTAGATCCAGGCCAACTATAAATCACCATTGGTTCATTGGCCGTGCGTTTTAACATGCCTCTATGGCATAGTGTTCTATTTTGAAAGCACACCTTTTGTTCCATTATGGGAGGACACTGTGGCCTTCGGACATGCCGGACATGGATAGATAATGTGCAATGTGTGCGTGTGTGTGCGGCGCACACACAGGCACAGCACAGTCGTCTTGTCCCCCACTGGCTCAGGCTGCATTCTAGACTTGGACAGGACCAGCAGCTGCTTGTTTGTCAAATTATTGAGTGGAGTGACAAAAGATTATCAAGCTAACATGTCACACAGCAAGCATAGAAGAGCAGCTGCGCTCTGGTTCTGAATAGCCGCATACCAATGACTAATGAGGCAAAAACCACCTGAAAGTATGTTCGAGACTCCTGTCTAAGGATTACGGGCAAACGACAATCAATCAAAAATCATTCCGAAAATTTGATTGTTAAATATTTTATGACTTGCTACTATATTTTTTGAAAGAGCTTCCATAAACATGATTATGTATTGCATCTAACACTATGCCTATCGTAACCTTAGTAAGTAAAATAAAATCTTGTGGCTCATTTTCATTTTTTTTTTATTTTTTATTTTTTATAACTATATGTTTTGTAAAGTAAAAAAGCTGTTTTTCTTGCAGGGACCATTAAACTGACATATATTCTGATAAAATTTGGTTCCCATCAAAATATAAACACACATACAAACAGACACATACTGTAAGCATTCCCAGAAACACAACCAGTACAGTATGTGAAGTATAAGACTGATTAACACTGATTAGGTACAAACATGTGAATTCATATTACTTAGATCTGTGATATTTGTACTGTCTGAGTGTGTCATATTTTCTGCCTGGTCTTCTGACAGACCTGTTTTATGTCTTATCAGGAACGGGTCACTAACCTTTCCAAGAAGCTACAGCACCAGGGACCAAGTGAAAGCACCATATTCCTTTCACATGCATGTACTCATACCAAAAAATACCAAAAATAGTCTCGCATGTTTTCTTTGGCCCAGACATATCTCAAAGATGAGGTAAAAAAAAAAAGAGAGAGAGAGAGAAAATCTTATATTCTTACCGTGTAGTCAGAGGCGTCCAGGCCGCATGGTCCTGATTAGAGAGTAGTGTTTCACATGAAGCCAGTCTTCCAGTGTGAAATGTGAACATTTCTACCACATGAAAGTACTGAGCAGTTCTAAAATGACCCATTTACTTTAGATGGATTAGAAATATTTAAATACCTTGCATAATTTCACTCATAATAACGTGTTGCTTTTTATAAAATCTCTTCTCTGCTAGTCACCCTTCACACCTTTTTAATTTATAATTAAAGCAAAGCTTGATTCATATTTTATTCATTTTCACCAGTCCAGAGCAAAATATGGGCACCCATAGAATAGTGTATTTTTTACTTTAACTTTTTGTCAAAGTGACACATTTTAATTATAATGAAACTATGGTCTTAATAATATATGTTAGCACATAGTGTATGTTTTTGTAATTAACTATATATTTTGTATGTTGCCACTTTATATTAAATGACATTCTTGCTTCTGCTCTCAATAATAAGATCGGAATACAGCCATTATAGACATTCACCATTATTATTATTATTATGATGATTATTATTATTATTGCAGTATTTTCTTTTATTCATTTTTGATTCAAGTGCTTTTAAGTCAGTATATTCAACATGATATATCAAATTTCTAGTAGACGTAAACGCTTTGCTCCGCACTGAATAAAGGGAACACAAAATGAAAAAAAAAAAAAAGATTCACAAACATTTCTGTGCATATAGTTCTAGCTTGAGTTGCCATTATTACTTTGAAAGTGTGTTTAGTATGTTAAAGGACAGATGGCCCTAAGCCATTACTGCGGACCAATTAATGTTGTCTGTTTGTTTGGGGATTTGTTTTTGTTTGCTTTTGTTCACCTTTCAGCACTTCATTCCTAGTAGAACACTAGATGTTGTCAACAGTATCATTGGACTGTAGTGTGTGCTGGTGGGCAGACGGTTAGTGACTTTTTGAATCAGCAGGGTTTGTTGGTTAACGGTTATGTGACTGATGGTGAATGTTTTCGTGGCTTGTGTTGTGTTGTCGGGGTTAATTCCCCCTGATTAGTATTTTGGTTCATGTTTTAAAATGTGAAAATGTCTGAATTTTGGTCTTCGACAATCAATTAAGAGACAAACTTGTACTCTCTGTATTTTCCATAATGAACCTTGACTGTATTGGGGTAATTTTCTGCAAACCATGCCAATTTTAATTCTTTACCTTTTAACACTCTGACCATTTATTGTAACCAAGTTTCACACAGGACATCTTTTTAAACATTGTATCATTGACTCAAAACAGCAATAAAGTGATCAATGTAAAAACCATTATGTTATGTGTATTTTTTTTTTTTTTGCGCATGTATGCATTTGGCACATTCCTGTTTGAGTGTGTGTTTGTCCATCCAGCAAGCTGAATACAAGTATGACGCCATGCTAAACTTGTATCACCTTTTGATTGTCACTCCCCCAAACCCTAACAATAGACCCTGCGCCACTGTCCAATCATAGAGTAGCACAGAGGTCATATGGACACACAGGTCTGTATTAGGTGAGTGGTGTTAGAGTTTGCTGGATACTGTGTTCTGGACCCTTGAGAATAAGATCCTCTCTGTCCTTGTGGACGTCTCAGGTAAGAGGCAGAAAGATGTCCTTTTCGATTTCATATACAATGCTCAATGTACTTGTTTCACCTGTGTATCTCAGAGTAACTGATACCGACTTAAACAGCGCTTCACCCGCATGATTATTGGCTTGAATTCATGAATTATGTAACACTTCCAAAAAGCTTTGCAAACAAAAAAAATTTTGAGCACCAAGGCCACAATTTTAGCTGTGTATTGCAGCCCAATTTAAGCAAGCGGCATGGCTTTGTGCTGATCTATGACGGTAACAGCATGCCTTGGGGTTTCGACTTAATGCTGTTTAATGCAGGAATGATCTACACCATTCCTACTACTAGCAATCCTGTGGTATTCCTAAGAAGTGGCTTAGTAAAGTATAAATTTTCTAATACCTCTGAGAGATATTTGATCTACTGTAAAGACAGGTTGGATTATTCTGATGTAGCATAATGAGACTCGTTACAGGTTTCTCTGACGCAGTATGATTAGACTTGCATTTTTATTAGCATACGACTTATTGCATATCCGTTGGCTTTCAGTTGTTTGTTCGTGTCATTACAGTGCAAAGTGAGAGCAAAGATATGCATTCAAAGTACATTTTCATGATATCCTAAGACATCTTGATTATGAACCATGAGTCTATGACAGACTATGAGACAGGACTTGTTCATTAGGGTGTAATGATAAGCTCATTAGGGATTAGACATAAAAGTAATGGTTAATGTGGGAAGGCATTGGAAAGACATTGTATGTATGTGTGTGTGTGTGTGTGTGTGTGTGTGTGTGTGTGTGTGTGTGTGTGTGTGTGTGTGTGTGTGTGAGAGAGAGAGAGAGAGAGAGAGATACAAACACCAAACGGTGCATGTTTCAAAAATAGCCCACAAGGACATCCATCTTTTACTGAGCAAATGAGTGGGAGGCTTGGATAAGATCAGCCAAGTTCATTGTCTGCAAGAGCAAATAGCACCTGTTCCAAACCATAGTTTATTATTCTTAAAAATAACCCCTTCTCTTTACACCTACAACACCTGCCCGTTACTCGTTTATGCCATGCTGATTTACGTTCAGAGTTATTATTTCAGAAATGTTGCGGTGCATGTCAGTTTTTAGACCCGTCAGTTTTATACTTTCCTATTCAATAAATATAATCTAAATTCTAATGTAATGAAATTCTAAATTCATTCCAGTCATGTGCACAGAAAATAGTTCAAAGGTCAGCGATGGTACCTGAACAGATCTGAATAGACCTTTCGTATGAATAGTAATCTGTATTCTTCCAAAGATACCAAAAATGTTGACGTATGGTCTATAAAATCTACAAGGATACATATGATGATGTATAAAATGCTGGGAATCAAATCAAATATGTTCTTGAAAGTGATGTTTTTTTACTGATTTGTCAGTTACTGTAGTCAGAAACTCTGTAGCCATGGCTGATACAGAAGAAGTGTTGGAAGAGGAAGTATTGTAAGTATCATCATACTGTTACCTCATTTTTAATCAGTTTATTTCCTACCATAATATTACCTTTTCCTCACCTTACTGTTTTTTCTGTTTTTTTTTTTTTTTTTTGATTGTTTGTTTGTTTTTTTGTGCTCTGATTCCACAGGGAAGAAGGTAAGGTTGCTGAAAAGTTTCCTTTTTAAAATCTTTTAAATCTTTAAACTGATTTATTATATTTATATTTATATATTATATGATTTATTATAATCTATTAAACTGATATATAATATCCAAATCTAAGAACTCTTGAGGGTTTGAGATTTGCCTTTTTATCATCTGGTGCATGACACAGATGGTGTATGACCATATGTGTAACGTGTACAGTATGTTCTATTCATACAGTATAGTATAATACTTTTTAAAGTTTAATGTGTATTTAGGAAATTTTCTATGACTCCATGAATATATGGTAACACATAGACCAAATTTATCTACATAAAAACTATAGAATAGACAAATCAACTAAGACAAGTCTCTGATGTCCTTCATATGTATATCAGGCAATGGTTATAAAAGATGCCTGAAAATCGCAGCTAATGAACTCTATAATGAAACTCTTTAGTGAACCTGCCTTGAGGGCACAACCTTTATTTTGCTTCCACACAAACAGAGACAAGGACCATCTTGGAGCATTCAAAATCTCCAAACAGTTTGTTGGCATAAAAATTATGTTTAAATGTAGATTTGGAGATTTGGTGCAATCATGTCCTCTAAATCTACAATTAGCCACAATCTCCATTTCAAAATACTATTTGACTAGAACCATTTCTATAGTCTGATGAAGGGAAAATTTTATTTTGTTGGCAACAAACACTTGAGGTGGGTTTAGTATTTGGAAAAAAATTGTTGTACAGAAAACAAGACGTAATCCACGATTGTGGAGAATCAGGAGAGTATGTGTATGTAGGAGAGTGATGTTTTGTCTAGTGGTCCTGGGAACCTTTTGAAATGCATCGCATAAAGGACACCATGAAGCACCAGGAGATTTTTTTTATTTTAATAAACCTTTCTGTCAGCTGTAGTGTGGCTGTTTTTCCAGAAAAACAATGATCGAAAAACACGTGTCCAAGTCCACACACAATTGAATTGGACAGGAAAGGTCACAAGATAGCAGAGAAGAATCTATACACGATGTGGAGAGATTTTGTCCTGTTGAGTGTCTCAGATAATCTTGTTCTGTATTCTCTTCTCATCAATCATTTAGGAAAAGACTCTGATAGTTCGGTTATGTTTACAATGCGGGTTTGCATCTACTTTGAAATGTGGGGATGATAATAATTATGAAATGTGGTTGATATGTACTGTATTTTGATGATGATGGATGATACTATTTTTCCTCCTTTAAAACACATTTATATTCATATTCATTCATATTTCCAGTCTGAACATGAGTTATCATTCTAAGATTTTTCCCCATCTTAACAAGGGGGCCAGTAATTCTGGAACTGATTATGTAGTACACGCTGACAACAACAGATGCTTAAGGGATTTTCTTGGATGCACTGGGTCCTGCACTTTTTGTTCCTCTCTCGATTTTTTCTCTTTTCTCTTTTAACGATTCCACCAGAGGGACAGAATACAAGGGTTAAAATGTATTTAAATTATATATTTTCTAGCATAGGTACAGGAAGAGGGACTGTTCATAGCACATAATTTGTCTTAAATAATATTATTCGCAAATTATGATATTTAATGCAATAAAAAAATATTAATGCTAATATCTCTGCTAAGATCTCTGCTCTGATGAAGTGATAAGTGAATGTGCTTCACAGTTTAATATAACCAGTGAGCTCTTAACAATGCTAAATAAGTGTACATGCATTTATTGTTAAGTGTTTAATAAATTAATAATATATAAATAAATAAAAAATAAGTATAAGTATAAATCATTTTTATACTATAGAATCAGCTTTTTTTCTGTATTCATCTATTAATCCTATTTTTTTTCTTTACACAGTTGAGGAGGAAATTGAAGAAGAAGGTAAAGCTTTGGAACCAGTGGTTTCTTTATTCTTTATGTAGTGTTCAGGTAGCATTGCTCCATATAGCAAGTCGTCTTAGCAACTGGCTTTGATATTAGATTTTATCATTCTTTATTTTTCCCATATTCTTATTATGCTTAAGATTTTTTTAAATACTCACTTACTGGAGTCTTATGGATCTTATTTTCTCGTGGTAGTGCCTCCCCCGGAAGTGGAAGGTAAAGCATATGTTTTATACTTTAACTTAGTATGTTTGAACATTTGTATTTCCATTCATTCATTTCTAAAGTCAGTGGATCATCTTAACTAATACAAGGTTTTATGACATTAGTCGTTCACTGTTTATAATATCGTTTTTTATTTTTATTACTCATCATGTCCACTTTCTTCTTTCATCCCATGTTACAATAGCACCATGGCAAGAAAATGAAGGTAACTTTGATGACAGAGATTTTTATAACTATACCATTTTCCAAGAATTTTTAAATGCTTGTTACAGTATACAGTTTAGGAGAGATTAAAGATGGATTTAAGTTGATAAATGCTTTTACACTGCCTGGCCAATAAATGAATACAATATTATTATTTATATTATTATTATTATTATTAATGATAATAATAATAAAATGCACACTCTAAAATTTTCTTTGACAGCCTTTCTCATGCTAGGATGAAATGAATCTTCATGCACCCAGAGCCACTCTTTCACTATTGGACTACCTGGAATCTGCCTAGTCTATTAGGGAAGGGGGGAAAAAATCAATTGACAGGATAACTTGTACATTCTGGTGGTCATCAGTTGACTTCATTTTAATGCCACATAACATTGCTGAGTCTAGACCTGGCCAACTGAAGCAACCCCAGATCATAACACTGAACTCATTAGAGAAAATGACCTGTTTTCATTGCTCCAAAATCCTGTCTTTATTCTCCCCAGCAAATGGAAGAGTGTGTGAAAAGCTTTTATTTAAACTATTACACATAGCTGTGATTTCTTCTGTTGATTTTTATGATGAAATTTCACCGAGTATTTCGATAATCTCCATTAATAATTTTTTATTATCACATTTATTCCACAAAGTTCACAGTTAGTTGTTTTTGTTGCTTAATGTAAACCAGTAAGTTGACCCTTCTAAAATGGCAACTTTTTTTGACCAGGCAGTGTAGATTCCTGTTAAAGTGGCATGTAACCTATTTATTACAATTGCTTTTTAGAATTTCTTTTCAGTCTGTATTTTCACATATATTTGTTTTATATTTTCATTTCAGAACCTGAGGCTGAAGTAGAAGGTAAGATCATGAAGATACATTCACCGTCTAGTCCCATTTTCATTACATAGTAATCATAACACAGTTTGATTGTTTTGCTATCCTTTTTCCAAAGTAGAGTATAACATATTACAGTGTGCAACATAATCTTTGAAATTCAAGACTTGTGTGCATTTTTCATGTTTCCATATTAGAACCAGAAGCTGAAGTAGAAGGTAATAGCACAGTGATGCACTCACCCTTCTATATAACCCTTCTCATTTTTATTTCACAGTCGTCACTGACAATGCTTTACTGTCTTCTATATATATAGTAGTGATATAACATTTTATATGTGTGTGACTTATATGCATTTTTTATCTTTTTGTATCAGAACCTGAAGCTGAAGGTAACAACACAGCTTTCTAATCACCTTCAAACCCTAGAATTTTAAGCTTTTTTTTATGTTTTGTAAAGTTTTATGATATAGAATAGATACAAATTGTTAACTTTGCATTTTTCAATTATATTTGCACACATATCTATTGAAACTGACAATAACTTTATTTCTGCTGTTTATTCTAGAATTACTATTTTTAGCTAAATTAGGGACATCACACAAGCAACCACCCTTTTTAAAATTTCTTGTAGATGTTATTTAATGTGTGCTGACTGTATCGCTGAGGCATGCTGGGCTCCTGCATGTGGGTCAAGGATGAACAACAAATGTTTTGGCAGACATCTTGCATCCCTTAATGCTCTGTGTTTATTAGTGTTATTATCTGTCAGAACATCAGCAGTCAGAAAATTGGGTTGTTACTCGTTCCAAAAGCAACATTTTTAGTGGAAAAAATTTTAAATCGTTTTATTAGATCTTTTTTATACATATCTTATAAATGCACACTTTTTTTTTTTTTTTTGGAAACACAAGCCCCAGCTGAGGAGGAGGCCACAGGTAATTTATTGTTTGTTTGTTTGTTTGTTTGTTTGTTTGTTTTTCCACTGTGCGATGTAATCTAACAGCACTACATTAAGCTTGTTTTTTTTAATGTTTTTTATGTCACATTTCAATATTTTAACAGTATGAACATTAACAACCTTATTAAAATGATGTTAAAAGGATGAGTATGTTTTTTAAATTGTTAAAATAAAATATCGTCAACAAGAAGTGCCTAATAAACACATATATTTTATTCTGTTTAGAACTTCAGTGTTGCTTTGCCAGGATATAAATTATGCATGTTAATTTCACTGCTGAGGTTAAAACTAATGCTCGTCTCACTGCTTGCTTTAGATGAGATGAAACCAAAGCCAAAGTAAGATTTTCTTTTACAATTATTTCAATGAGTTCAATTTTGACATATTCAGTATACCATATGTAGTCATTAAAATTGAAAACTGTTTTTTAGGATTTTCATGCAAAATATTGCGGCTCCAAAGATTCCAGAGGGAGACAAAGTGGACTTTGATGCAAGTTTATTACAATTTAATAATACTTTGTTTTTTTACTAATCCAGAATAGTCAATATATGGTTTCATGGACATTATTTACATGTTTACAATTACAAATGTATAATTTTAATAGAGCTGTTTAGTCCTGAACTTTCCATGTGCAGAGCAGATTCCTTGATTAATAAAGAGACAATAAATATAATTACCTTTGATTATTATAAGTTACCGTTACTATGTTTTTTAAACCCCCACTTTGAGAACTACTGGTAAAGATTTGATTATTTTAGGTAATGTAAAGAAGGTTGGGGTAATTTAGTTACCCTAAGATTTCATGTCACAAGGATATTAATATATATATATATATGTGTGTGCGTGTGTGCGGGTGTGTGTTTGCACTAAAGGACATTCACAGAAAGCGGCAGGAAAAGGATTTTGCAGAACTGCAGTCCCTGATCGAGGCTCACTTCATCCAGAGGAAGAAAGAGGAGGAAGAGCTCATTGCGCTGGTTAACAGGATTGTAAGTACACCACAACTCCAAGGCTACTTACTGTATGGTTGTATAGCGATAACAGGAAAACACAATGCTCTCTTTAACTGTGTGCAGGAGAAGCGCCGTGCCGAGAGAGCAGACCAAGTCAGGATCCGGACAGAGAAAGAAAGGGAAAGACAGGCCCGTCTGGCAGTGAGTGACACCTCGTCCAGCCAATCACATTTGACGTACATTTCAGGAACCTTGGGGAGAAAAGACGGAAAGAGAGCAGCTTATGAATGAACAAATCTGTTGACTGTTCTTTCCAGGAAGAGAAGGAAAGGAGAGAGCAGGAAGAACAGAGGAAGAAGCAGGATGAGGATGCAAAGAAGAAGAAGGTTCTTACCAACATGACGCACCAGTATGGTGGGCTACAGCAGAAGGTCAGAACTACAGAAGTGGTTATTTTTATGAAGGCTAAATATTGCAGGCCTGTGTAAGGTGTTTTCGATTCAGCATGAGGTTCAGATATAAATGTGTAGTGCTTGCATTTAGTTTTTCAGTTATCCCAGTCATTAATTAGATTTATAGACTTGTATATTCTGATAGATGTTAAATTATGGAGATGAAGAGAAACTGTTCGCTCAATTAAAAAAGGTGAAATAGGAAACAAAAAAAAACCCTCGCCAGATTATACCGTTATTATTTTTATCACGTTTGAGTTCTTGGCCCTTCCACCAGCTAATGCTTTTGATATTAAATTGATGTCAGATCTTTTCACTTTGAAGTAGCCTGTGCAACTTCTTCTGACATTTCTTCCTGACAGATGGAGGGTCGTAAAGGGGCAAAGAAACAGACTGAGAGGGAGAAGAAGAGAAAGATCCTGGCTGAAAGAAAGAAGCCACTCAACATCGACCATCTGTCTGAGGATAAATTGAAGTGAGCCATTGCCCTCTGACTCTCTCGGGCACATGGAGAGATTCGCTCGGTGGCAGGTTGAGCTCTCAGATCAGCTTTAGAAAATGTCTGATGTCTGAGTGTGTTGCTTGATTCCACAGAGAGAAGGCCAATGAGCTGTGGCAGTGGATGATGGAGCTGGAAGCTGAGAAGTTCGACCTCTGTGAGAAACTCAAGAGACAGAAATACGATGTAAGTGCTTCGTCTATTTCATCTGCACTTGAACGCTGGAATTTCTTTCGCATTATACTGTGCCATGCTTGAATTAATTATGATTTGAAAAGATATTTAGAGATACGGGGTTACCACCAGTCACAAGCTGGAGGGAAAAATCCAATTCACAGCAATGCACACAGGCGTCAATGGCGTGCCTGTCTAAAATTGTCACTTGCTTGCAGATGACTCTTCTCCAGGCCCGAATCAATGAACAGCAAAAGTTGTAAGTAGTTGGTTGTGAGGGCATTGACCTCACTCTTGTGTAGCCTGCTGTCAATCACTGTGGTCCAACGTCATACCTCGGGTCTGGAGGCTTGCTTGATGGGTTGTGGCTGGTACAACCAAGGTGAAAGGCAGGTGTAAATGGTAGGGTTGGGTCGGGGCGGCTTCTCGAGCACATGCGGACATCCTTGGATCCACAGGTTCCCTCCTTGCTGTTCTCGCCGATATTCGTGCTGTCCTTTTTGTGCTTAGCGAGGCTTCCATATGTGTCCCTTACAGATCACTCAGCTTCTGGCTCGTGTCAGGGATCAC
The DNA here is from genome assembly GCA_011419295.1 of Clarias macrocephalus. Taxonomy (NCBI): domain Eukaryota; kingdom Metazoa; phylum Chordata; class Actinopteri; order Siluriformes; family Clariidae; genus Clarias; species Clarias macrocephalus. The sequence goes on from JAAGKR010003587.1 coordinate 56,389, forward strand.
CAGAGGTAAGTCTGCTGAGCCATACTGGTCACTTTTTCCCAGTGATCAAAGGGCTGTGGGTCGGCACTAAGACTTACTGTAACAAGCTAGTCACTAATGCTGCTTAGTGCATATGACGGCTTTTATTACAAGTCCTGAGTTAAATTTAGATTCACGCGTGCATTACACATGAACATACCCACAAGCTCTGAGACCACTAGATGCCCAGAGGAGAGAGCTCGGAGCATGTGATCCAGCTCAATCCCCAAATCAAGCTGAAGGGGGAAAATCTTTAGGATTGTACATATAATCCTAATATGACCAGTTTACTGGCTCCTTCACTCCCTGCATTATTGTTCCTTCTAAAATATTCAGATTTGCTGTATTAGAATATATTAAGCTAAGTAGCTCAACAAATTTCAATTATTCACAGTTTTAACAGCTGTATACTGTAAATAATAGTCATTAGAAAAAGTCTAGACATTTGGATTTGTTATTTGGCCAGAGGTAAGGATCTTCAGGTGGAACGGTAAGTTTAAAGTAAGAGACTAATCTAATTTTTTCTAATAATAATAATAATAACCATTAGAATAAATTAACAAATAAATGGCTTATAAATAGTTCATAAATGGACACAAAGTTGTTCTGTTGTCTGTGTGACATTGGTTTTTGCATGTATACATATTAATTTGGTTTTGTGTTTCTGTTGTGGGTGTTTAATCTTAACACATGTTTTATTTCTACAATTTCAAAAAAAATGTCTCACTAGCGATAAAGACCTAATGGTTAAAATTATTAATGAAACTTGATAAATTATGGGTCAGGGATGGATAGAGGCTGCTCATTTAGCTAAATCAGAATGATTTTTCTTACTTTTTTTTTGTGTAACATTCAGTTATACAGTACACTGTCTGGCTAAAAAAAAACATTTCAAAAGGGCTGCATCAAGTCCCAGAAACAATTAAGGAGATTTGAAATTACTGGAACTAATTTAAGAGCTTTCTAAAACTATTTTTAAAACTGTAAGGACTGTGCTGATTCTTGAACATCCTGGATGAAATATGGTCAGGAAAACATCATGAATGGAGATCACTTAAATGTTTAGTAAAGATGCATGGTTTAAAAAAAACCTGACAGTATAAATCATAGCTATGTCTCATAGTGAAAGCATGAGAATTTCCATTTGCACAATGTGATGAGAATCTGCAGGATTGGGATTAAACAGCTGTGTGGCCAAAAGAAAGTCTCTTGTTAGTGAGACTAATCAGAGCATAAATTATGGTCTGATGAGTTCGGATTAACGCTGTACCAGAGTGATTGATGGGTGAATCAGGGTAAGAAGGAAAGCGCATAAAGCGATGCGTAGTGCCCACTGTACAAGCCTTTGGAGGCAGTGTTATGATCTGGGGTTGCTTCAATTGGTCAGGTCAGGTCAATTAAGGACCTCACACACGAACTGGCCACCATATTGTGCTCTGCAATCACAGCTAAAGTCGGTCAATGCAATGCTGAGGTGTGTAACTTTTTTTTTGGCCAGGCAGTGTTGACCTGTTTTAGCTGTTTTTATATAAGACAAATATAAAAGGTTCATTAAAACGTTAAAAATGTCTCTCAGTTACTGCATAGTTGTCGCAGTGTTTAGGGGCATTCTCTGTACACGATCAGTAATTATTCCTTTATTTTCCTTGTGCAGTGCCAAAGGTCGTGGCAAGGGCAAGATGGGTGGCAGACTGAGGTAAACACCCACCGAACTGAGGTGCACCAGGAAGCCAGAGGATTAAATCCGTGCCGTTGCAAAAGTTTCAACAATCACGCTGTACTATTGTATTGTTTGCCAGCACACGTTGCTCATATGAAGACAGTAAAGAGATTTTTTTTTTGTTGTATTGCTCGTCTCCCTGGTTCCTTTTTGATTTCCCCTCACAGTGTGTTTATTATGGAAATGCATCACAAACCAGGAATCCCTGGATTTGCACTGTGCAGTCTTCTTTTTAATGACAGACACTGTTCTCAGACACAAATCTCCAGTATCTGTTAAAGCATGGCTTGGGACTGAAATGGTTTTTGAGAGGTGAACATATTTAAGGTACCCGTAGGGGACTATCCTTAGGAGCAGAATGTGTGTTACTGTTCAATTTTTTGAATAGTTTCATCTCCTCTACACTCATCTTTACGAGGATAAGTAACCAGAATGTGATTCCATGCCCTGGTCCATTATACACCACCGGGTGATATATAAAGTAAGGATGCACTGATTTTAGAACAAAAAAAATATGAAAAGCACACCGAACAATGAAGGTAGCAACACATACCACGCTGTAGCACATGGATTTGTCCTTAGGGATCAATCAACTGCTATAAAATCAAATATAAAGTGTGCATCTACAACAAAACCAAGTGCATCAGGATAAAAGTTATATTAAAAGTTATATTAGACCTATACATCTGAGCAGATTTGAGTAGCTATCATTTTCTATTATTTGAACATCAGACTAATTTACAATAGGGCCAATACATATTACAACATATAGTTACAAATATTAAGAAGACAAAAAATGTCACAAATTAACTTTTTAAATTAATTAACAGCACATAATTAACAGTGCATTCATGAACTGAGAACCATTCCAGGTGACTACATCATGAATCTTATGAAAAAATGCCACGAGTGTGCCAAGCGGTGATCAGATCTAAATGTAGCTACTTTGAACAATTTAAAATATAAAACATATTCTGAGTTGTTTAGCGATTTTTGTTTACTACACAATACCTTACGTGGTCTTTCATAGTTTGGATGTCTTCTATATCTTCTATGTACAATGTTGAAAATAAAAAAGGACCACTGAAAGGGGTGACCAAACCTTTGGTTGGTAATGTACATGATTGGAGAAATTCATAAATCATAGCATTTGAGTCATGAGTTTAAAAATATATTTACCCCATTTCATTTGTACAAAGCTGATGATAATTGGTACAATCAAATGAGTAACTAATATTTAAAAGAATTTACAAATACACAATTATTTTTAATGTAATGATTTACATTTTGTCCATAATATGAGTAACAGTACTTGCAAGGTAATTTTGTCAGTCATTTCACAAATTCACTAAAACCTTCCCATAACCTTTAGAAAAACTGGATAAAGACACTTCCTGTTGAACATCGTGTCTTCTGAATATTTTGTACGTGTGAATGTGTTCAGGTAACATGGTTGAGTGAGTGTTGTGGTACACAAATAAAATTATTTATAACCTAGAATTGATGACTCATAGACACAAAATTCAAACACGAGATGGTAAAATGTTTCAAACAGCATTTTTATTAAGGTAACATCAGTTTATTAACGTAATAGTAGTACTACACGACGATTCACCCCGTAATGAAGCTATGTAGCCCATTGAAAAGCTGCCTTATTAGTATTCACCACTCGAGGGCGCAATTTTACTTTTTTTAATGCAGAATAAACGGATCAAAAATTTTTTATTATTATTATTAATCATACGCTGTATCATTGTTATTAAGGTCGGTAAAGAATTATTTTAATCATTTTATTATTTAATAAAATAATTTAGCATATTTTGTTGTTTGTTGCAAACAATCGTGCACAATATTCTTTTGGGATTATATTTATTTATTTATCGTTAATGATGAAACGAATCTACGACCGTGGATAAAAGTCTAGTTTTTGGGTACAGCGTAGTCGTCAGGTTACACGTCCTCTGATTTCTATCCCATATATACGATCGGTACACGGAAGTAAAAACATAAAGATCGGCGAAATGCGTCACTGGTACGCATCCTTTTTTTGACACGTCATTTAAAACTTCGAAGACGGAAACGCTTATCACGAAGCCTGAGGTTGCTGCTAATCTCTTCTCCGCAGAGAGCCAGGGGCATTCAATAAAAAATGGGTATGTTTATTTTTATGTATTTATTAGTTTTATATTTTAAATGTGTTGTTCGTGAATATGTGTTAATTTGACCTCAAGTAGAAAGCATGGCGAGATGGGTTTGGCGCTAATGGATGAAATGCTAACAGAGCTAGCGTGTTGCCGTGGTGATTTAAAGTCCAGTTGGTTCTTACACCAGTTTAATGATAAAGAGCTCAGTGCTTGCTTAAAGTGTGTTTTATAAGTCACAATAAGCTGTGCTGATTTTTAGTTAATAATCTGTTGCTGCTTGAGTAAAGAATATCAATGTTTTGCTCTGGGCAGTGTAGCGTGCTAGCGAGTGTGAAATTCATTCGATTGCTGTTTACCCAAATTAATTTTATAATAATTTTCCTTAATATAACCAGCTTACGTTATAAAGAAAGACATAGTATTTGTTGAAATATTTGTGGTAGTTTTCTAATATGCTTGTTTGAAGCATAGGACTAAACAGGGACTGACGTTCATTGATTTTAAGTATAACAATAATAATAATAATAATACACTTATTTGAAGTCAAGGAGGTAGTGAGTAGAAAGACATGTGGATAAGAGAAATGTTCACTCCCCTGATGCTGTTTGAATTTTATTAACTGTTCGTGAACAGTTGTGTAATTGTGATTCATTTCCTCACAGGGGGTTTCTTCTCCAGCTTGTTTTCTGGTCTTTTTGGCACGAGAGAGATGAGAATTCTTATCTTGGGTTTGGACGGTGCCGGAAAGACTACGATCCTGTACAGATTGCAAGTTGGAGAAGTTGTCACTACCATCCCCAGTACGTTATTGTGACACTCAGAACAATCACCAATTCCAAGCTGTAAACCAATAACCGGTCAGGGAACATGCTCGAATAACTACTTTGCTTTCCAAATACAGCTATAGGTTTCAACGTCGAAACTGTGACTTACAAGAACCTGAAGTTTCAAGTCTGGGATCTTGGTGGACAGACAAGCATCAGGTAAGAAGCATGTGTTTACCCTGTTCTGTCTATTGCTGCTGTTCTAATAAACAGTCTTACTGGTAACCTGAAAATGTTATTATTTAAAACATCCTGATTCACTTCTGAGAGTTTTGTATGGAAAACACAGCACTAAATCCTGGATTTGATTTCAGTTTTTGAGTAGTACTGGAAAGGGACTGGATTCAGAATAATATATACAGTATATATAAAGGTATAGAAATAAAAAAAAATAATTAAATGTTTTAAAATGAACATATCATTCCACCATCATGATTAAAACATATTTCCTTACACATTTCAAAATAATTTCCGTAATTTTCTTTTAAAGCTGCAAGAAAATAGTGTGTGGTTAGTAGTGGTTAGCAGTGTCGCCTTATACCTACCCTTATTCTCCCCTTGCTTGGTGGGTTTCTTCCAGGTACTCTGTTTCCTCTCACAGTTCAGACATGCAGATTAGGCTAATTGGCTTCCCAAATCGCCCGTAGTTAATGTGTGCGCAGTGTGATTTCACCTCGTGCCCAAAGTCCCCTATGAAAGGCACCAGCACCCCCCCCCCCCTCTCTGTATACAGTACAAAGTTAGTACAAAGTTCTAAATCAATGTTATTTGTCTGGAAAATAATGCTGCAAGGATTTTTGTTTGTCTCTCTGCAAACACTACCAATAAGTCCATTCCTAATTAGAATTTTTTTTATTTGTTCAAAAATCAACACATTTTAAATATTTCAACACAAATTTAGAGCAAATTATACAGTGATATTTGCCTATTAAATGATCATGTGTATTCAAATCTATTTATAAAAACTGACACCACATAATTGGACAAGAGATTTACTTAAGAGTATGTTTGCCAATATTTACTTATTAACTAATACTTGTAAATTAACAAAAAACAATCATTATTGTTATCTGTAACATCTTGCAGCCTTGTGTGATTAAATAATTGCACACGTCTAGATTTCTGTTTGATTAATTGTGCAGTAATTAGCAAAGAATTAAACCTTATGTTTTAAACTCCTCCTTTTTTTTCTTATGTATATATTTAATGAGTTTCTTTTTAGGATATTTTAAAATGGCCAGAGGAGTATTTCATTTTGTCAGCAGGGGTTACCTGAAATGAGAGCTCCTGCATACGAAGCACACAGCTACAGCTCCTCTGATTCACGTCAATTAGTAACAGTAGTTGATTTAAAATTAGAGATGTTTTGCCTGGTTAACATGGGGATGACAGTAGAATGACTTTTGTGTTTCCCAGGCCGTACTGGCGGTGCTATTATTCCAACACAGACGCTGTGATCTATGTGGTGGACAGCAGTGACCGTGACAGGATGGGTATCTCAAAGTCTGAGCTGGTGGCCATGCTGGAGGTAGATAATGATAACTGTTTATATAAGTGGATCGTGCTGCCTTGTCTAGATGTGCTGTCCTTAATGTCGTGTCTTCCTGCAGGAAGAAGAGCTGAAGAAAGCCATTCTAGTTGTCTTTGCCAATAAACAGGACATGGAGCAAGCCATGACACCCACTGAGGTGGCCAACTCCCTGGGGTTACCTGCACTCAAGGACAGGAAGTGGCAGATCTTCAAGACATCTGCCACTAAAGGAACGGGCCTGGATGAGGCTATGGAATGGTATAGATTTTCTAATCAGGTGTTTTTACAGATGGTCAGGTTTGTGTTTGAGTAATAAAAGGCTTGTTTGCTTTTCTCTGTGCAGGTTGGTGGAGTCTCTAAAGAGCCGACAGTAATTGTACTTGCACCACTCCCTGTAAATACATCTGTATCTTTTGACTTCTTGTTAAAAGACTTTGGTGCCCTTCGGACCAGTGACTGCATTCCCTTTTTCCCCTTTACGTGAAGGCGTTTTTCTTGTAGTCTCTACTTCAAATGAAGCTGCAGTTACAAACCATTAGGGCATCAGTACAGCCTGAAAACTGAACATCCACTGGTATCCAGTTCATATGGATTCATCCATACTGACGCCAGTTAGACCTGTTCTTCCTGTAAGACATGTCCACTACATTGGAGCACCATTATTATAGTGCTTCTCTTTTGATCTGCCCCCTTGTAAGCTTGCTACCAGACTGTTGAAAGTCTCCTCCTTTTTTCCTTTGAACAGTTAATCAGTTCTGCAACTTTGGTATCTAACCACACTTGGGTATTTTAGTGGGTTGTTTAAGACTAATCATTATTTGTATGCAGTGGATTTGTCATTACGTATTTATATACAAGCATGTACAGTGAACATACTGCTTGTTGTGTTAACACTGAAATAAATCTGGTATTAACAATGTTTTGTTTTATGACAGTGGAGAAGTATAATCAAGTATTGCCCAACCCTTTTTAATTTTGGTAATGTCATTGAAATCAGTCATTGTTAAGTTAATTACTAATGAGTAATCAACAGCATAATTCTTTTGTCCATCCACCTTCATTTCTGTAGTTAAAACTGAAATATTATCGGTGTGATTGTGTCGTCTCTGCAGCTTAGCATGTGTGTTGAACAGGTTGGTGTCTCTTCTACTAAAGTCAAAAGCAAGATGAAGTCTTCAGCCAGCTCTTTTCATTGCTACACCGTTGAGTCAACAAGGTGGCAAGCAAAGTTATGGCTCAAAAGGTCTAATGCTGCATTCACTTGATCATCACATATTATATACGTCTTATTTGTAAGACCACATTACAAAATATTTGCTTTCAAGTGCATCACTAACATCAGCACAAGGATTTACTTTGGCATCTTTAATGTCACCACTGTATAAAGGAATTAAGAACTGCCAACCATTAATTACTCTAAACTGTGCATTCTTCCACCATGATAAAACTTAATGCCTGTAACAAGAAACTTAGGAATAAGAATATGTCTAAAGCTAATATTTAATTTGTTATAACATAAATTTATGTGCAACTTATCAATCCATAACTTGGTATTTGTGATCCTTCCTTACAGCACATAAGAAATTAAGTAGGATTGTACATTTTAATACACTATCATATTTTAGATATACTATAGTTGTCCTATAATCATCAGGATTAAAACTTTTCACAGGATTTTATGCAGAAGAGGAAAAATCGCTTCAGTTACATAGCACAATTATTTTGTGTGACAATTTACCACTACACTGATAAAATAAATTTTCAGTTTTATAATGAAAATTTGTTTGAATTTAACGTGGTAAAAGATTGTTGTTCCTCGATAATCTGACAGGTGGAGCACTCTTGGTTCTCAACCTTATTCCTGGAGGACCACTGCCCTACATATTTGAGTGTTTTCCCTGCTCTACCACACACAATAAAGAAAAGGATGTTAATTAGTTAAATTGTGTGTGTGTTGGGAGCTGAGAAAGCACTAAAATGTGTAAGGCAGTGGTCTTTCAGAACCGGAATCAAATATTCACACATTGGCAGGAAGCAAAGCATCCTGTGTGATAGGAGCAAATTATTTGTTTAGAATAAAAAAAAAATTTGAAATCCAACAAACAAGGTGCCAATACATATCAAATTGTTACCTGGATATCATGTTTATATTGTATCATGTGGTGCCTGTTGATTCCTATCCCTAATATTTTATTTCCTATACCTGTTCTAGTGCGAGTACTTTCAATACTGAAACAAATGGTAATTAAATCACCTTGTATTTCCTCTTCATTTGAAAACCTTTTCCATTTCCTTCATCCATTTTTAATTATTAGCATTACTCTGGATTTCACTGTACTTAAAGAAAAAATACACAGGAACAATAAGGCTGATCCTATCCTTGTTTGAATCCAATATGTTTCTTTTAATAAAAAAACAAAAAATATTATACATTTAACTGCACAACTCCACACATCAATACAGTTGTAATGCAACAGTATTCAGGTAACACTTGCAGCTAGATATCATGATGACTAGCTACAAGCACTCTCTCAGCTCCAAGGGCAATCTGTGTAAAATGAAAAGATTTACCATGAAAGATTTCACTGAACCATAGCCAGGTCTCTGAGTGAACTGCGTTTGCTTTTCTTTGCTTTGTGTCCCGGCCGTAAAAATTCAATTTTCCTTTTCTTTGCCTCGGTTTTCTTCTGGTGCTTCTTGATCTTTTTCCTAGCAGCAATGTCAGGATTGGCCACAGCCTAAGAAACGAAAGAAAAATAAGCAATCATGGGAACATCACAATAACAAGCTGTTAAAATACAGACTGTTACAATGAGCACGGTTTCCCTGAAATACACACCTGCAGGGCCTTGTGTTTCTTGCGTGAGGCTCGTCTCTGTGTGGCCTCCTTCTGCACAGCAGCAAAGGCAAGCGAGAACTTTTCGAGACCCACCAGCTTCTTCAGCAGCTCGATGAGCTCCTGGGCCAGGTTCTTCAGTGTTGGGTCTGAAGCAATCACACCAGATTAGAATGATCAGGAAATGAAAACTTACTGAAAAAATAACACTTTGCCAATGAGTGGTAGGAACAAAAGTTAAAGAAACCTTGGTCTGCATATGTGCTATCCAGTTCTCTGTGGAGCGGAGCAATGATTGTAGTCAGGTAGGGGCCGAGACGCTCTTTGCCCAGATCAACAGCCATGGCACCCAAGAACTTAAAAACGCATGTTCTCTAAGGAAACATTAACAAAAACACTCTCAGTCACCACCTACAACAGGAGCGGTCAACTGTAGAAATGTGGACGCAGCAGCACACCATATGGCCAAAAGTATGTGGACACTGAACATCTTTTTAGTGTAAGTTCAGGTGTCCACGAATTTAGGACATGACTGTATGTCACAGAACTGAACACTTGAAAAAGGAGCTAAAAATGTGTGTATATAAATAGTCATAGCTCTGTGACATGAAAACATGAGCCAGTGCGACCTTCTGTTGCAGATCCTTTGTTGCGGCATATCCAAATATGCATTATGGAAATATTTTCAATTAATGCAGCTCTTTGGAGCAGAGATCAGATGCACATCACAAAGATTCTGAGAATTTTGTAGATTTTCATAGACTTTTTTCACATTTTTTAACTGACAACAAAAAGAGAACTGAACAGAAGTGTGGGTTTATTTTCCCATGTCAGAGTACAGACAATGTTTTTTTTTTTGACTCTATGACCAGCCAGATCCAATAATTTAATTGCACAAGGTAACAAATTCCTACCTTGATTGTCATCATTCGAAAGAAAAAAATTGAGACCGTCATTAAAAGTTTAAATTCACTTTTGTCCCAATACTTTTGTCCAACACTTTAACATAAACGATATCACAGAGTGGAGAAAAGAGTACTGTGTAGTAACATATATAATAGTATACCTTCATTGGCACTTTGGGGGTGTTTGCTGCTTCTCTCTTAGCAAGCAGCGCGAGCTTCCTAATCACCCAGAGCAGGGACGGTGGACGATTTTCATCATGCTCCTCTATAGCTTGCTGCTCCTGCTCATCCTCCTCATCTTGCTCCTCTATAATCTGCCCTTCATGCTGCTCCTCCTCTTCATCATCCTGCTCATCCTCTTCATCTTCTTTTTCCTCTTCTGTTTTTTCCACAGCAACTTTTCCTCCTCCTCCTCCTTCTTTTTCATTTTCCTCCAACATGTCAGACTCTGGTGAAATAAGATAGATCACCTTGGCCACGAAGAGTAGGTTCTTGATTACCTGTAGACAGTTATAATATATCAACCCATTACTCAGCATTACAGCTGACAGCTTCCAGCTTGTGCTCAATTTACTTTAGGGAGATTTCCTACCTGCTCTCCAGCAGTGACGTCCAGGTACTTGGACTGCAACTGGTGACAGAATGATAAGACGAGCTCCCTCATCTAAAAGTGAACAACGGAAAAAGTTTACAGAGGCCAGGTTTGAGCATCTGGTAGACTGAATGATGGCACTCTACCATCATTGTGGTATTGCTTAGACTTCAAAAATTTAAGACACTCACCCTCTTGTCCAGGCTGGTTGAGAGGAAAGAGGAAGCCACAGGCTGGGTGTTTTGAGGGGCTTTTCTCTCAGGGTGCCACAGAGAAAGCAGCTCTTCTGGTTTCTGAGCAGCAAAAAGCAGGCCAAAGATCTGAGATGAAGTCAGCCAAACCCAGGAGTGAGGATAACGCAGGTGAGCTTCAATGTGACCTGGAAGATTAAATAAAGATTACATCATCATATATTCGGGAGTGTGTTCCTGAGCCAAGGTTCACTTTATTTCGCAGATTAAAGTAAAAAAAAAAAAAAAAAGTTTTATGACTTAAGCTATAAAACTAATCTGTTCTGTTTTTAGACAGGACTGACTTGTTTTTCACACATCCCAGAAACAAACGGAGATATGAGAACATTCTTTTAGAGTGACACAATTTTTGCCAGAGATTGTTTTGTAAAGGAGGAAGAAAAAATGTAAAACTCTTGACCTTTAGCTGAAATGCTTTCAAAACATAAATAGTGCATACCAACTCTTGTAGTAATTTCAATATTACAATAATAGAGTCCAAAGAATTGGCAAGTCTTCTGTAATAATTGCAAATGATTATTCCTAAGGATCTGAAGAAATAAAGGTGTGTCGTTCATATCTGTTCCCATATGCCACACACAGTAAGAGCTCATGGTCATCGTGGTAAATGTGTTATAGAAATAAGGGTTATAGAAATGTGCTGTAAGTGGATAGAGTGGTCTGAAAAATCCTTCACGCTTAACACATGACATGACGCCTCATTTTGCATTTTATCCACTGACCCGTATCTTACTTTACGAAAACAAGCCTACAGAAACAGGCTCCTCCCTGAACGCAGACAAAATCGGTCCTGCATGTAAATGTGGACAACAAAACATGCAAATGACCTCTGTGTGTATGTAGATGCCTACCCCAGATGCTAGAGAGAGTGTCAGCTGGTTTGTGGAGTTCCAAGAAGCCACAGTGTTTGATAAGTTTGGTGATGAGGGTGAGATAGTAGAAGAGTAATCTGTCTGCAGCCTTCTCGTTTTCTTCTTCTTCAATCTAAACCAAAAGTACATGAATTACAGATTCCCATTTGGTTTGCATACATCCTTTTCATCACTTTTAACAATATAGCTCACACAGTAGCAGGATTATGTCATACTAATACTCACATCTTCAAAGTTGGTAATTTGGATTTCCCTCTCTATTACAGGCAGCAGGGAATCTAGTCTGTGGCAAAACTCTTCACCTTCTGCTTCGACAAAAAGCCCACAGACCTGAGCACCCAATCTTCGTAGTGCCACCTGCACACATATACAAGCAAAAAAATATACTTGACCAGATTTATAAGCGCATCCACCACAGAGTCTTCAAATCACCTGCGTTCTTATCTCACCTTCTCTCCAGTCAGCCAGCCATGGACCAAAGCGAACATGGAGTTCTGGTGCTTCACGTCCAACTGACCCAGTAATGACTTGATGGCCAGAGAGGCCATTTTCTTACAGCGTGCTGAATCGTCATTGACCATAGCCAGAGAGAGAGGCACAAAGAAGAGTCCACAGTGCTCCAGGAGAAGAGGCTGCACACAAACACACAAGCACCAACCAAAAATAAGCCCACGCTTCAGGTCGAGATTAAACAGAAAGAATAGACATGTAAAAGTCCATAGAGTCAGGTGATACCCGAGGGAAGGTTTGGAAAATGAAGGCCATCATCTCGAGGGCAGACTGTCTCCCTGTGTCATACTCATATCTGCAGAAATTAGAAACGCATGATTACCTTTACACAACACAAACCTTTCTCTTTAATTCTTAAACATAATTTTTAGCAATATGTTCAGAATAAACCAAAAGAACCAATTTGAAAAAACAAAATCCTAACAAATACATCTTTTTTGTCTTTTAGTTTTTATAGTAAAAGCCACACCCCTAAAGGATATGCATGTGCATTGCCAAGGAATGCTTGAGCAAGAGGCAGTGATGCCTGAATTGAAAGTCAACTGCTCATTCCTGTTTGCCATTACTGGTTACATGTTAGTGGTTCCTGTGGATCACTTGTGACTGAGAACATACTTAGCACCTTTGAAATGTAGGAGAAATCACTGGCACTATACTTTATTGGTCTTAAAAGTCCAATGCTTACATTATACAGCAAATTACTTACATAAGCTGGGCAACAATGAAGTCAAAATGGTTTCTCAGCTTTTTCCCAAGTGGATAATCCATTAGATACTTCAGATAGATCTGAAAAAATCATTGTGAAAATCATTAAACGATGATTGGGATGATGATGATGATAAAAATGGTGAGGACCATCACTACTGACCTGTCTACAGCGGACGCGGACCTGCTCATTCGAGCCATTGATTGACAGTTTTGCAACTTTTTTCATCACGTCCTCCATCTCTGGTACAACCAGCTTCTTGGAAAGGATCGCCTAAATGCACAGAGCGTACATTAAACCAAACATAAATTTGAATGAAGTGCGGAGCTCCTTTTTGAGCTTCCTCTTTATTTATTCATTTATTTATTTATTTAATAAATAAAATTTTAATCAGGGAGTTTTACATTAAGACAGATCTTATTATAGAACTGAACCTGCATTCAAATTCCTTAAACATTGCTTTAAGACCATATTTATAATCAATGTTACAAATACTTTTGTCATGAACTGAATGAATTTATGCAATCCAGCAAAATATGAAAACACTTGAGATTTTTTTTTACTATTTGCTAGAAAACGTTTTTTTATTTTTACAGACAGCGATTACAAAAAAACAACAAAAAAAAAGTGAATTAAACCAGAACATAGAAAAACATACTTGGTGTGCAGTCAATGTAACAGATCAGAAAAACAAATTAATTTACACTTTGATTTTTTATTGTTCTATTACATCCATCATAACAATTTAATGCTATCTTTCTGGGTGAATTGTTTAAATTCTTTTTAACTCCATACAAAATGTTCCTGGAAAAGCACAAGACCTGTATTTACATACACCCAGTGTGTGTGTGTGTGTGTGTGTGTGTGTGTGTGTGTGTGTGTGTGTGTGTGTGTGTGTGTGTGTGTGTGTGTATATGTGTGTGTATATGTGTGAGTGAGTGAGTGAGTGAGTGAGTGATAGTGAGAGCGAGCATGCTGAGGACCACAATGTCCTGTTAACTTCTTATCAATCCCTCTAAGTAATATGTAGCAAACAGTTATTAAGGGATGCTGACAGATTATGATGATGAAGAATTGCTTAGGTAACACAGGAATATGAATATGTATGGAATTAAGAAGTAAGAGGAACGCTGATAATGAATGTGTGTTCTGAATGATTCATGTGCAGGTCCTTAAACCCTTTTGTAAGAGAAGCTAAACTCCAGCTAGTAATGTAAGCTAAAAGGTCATGAGACAGACAGTTGCTGTCTTAATAAAATATTTACTTGAGCAAGTCTTTTTTTTTTGTTAACTCTTGTTTTATAGCTGAATCTCCACCATAGACTAAACATATACCCCAAACCAGAAAATAATATAGAATAGCTAACTAACATGACTGTTTCCATATAGACTCTATATAGACATATAGATGCTACTGTATATAGACTACTAGGCAAAAGTAACAGCTTTTATTTCCATGGTCTTTTCTGATTAAATTTTTTTGCTACATGGTAAAACAAGGCTGAAGGCATCCAAAATATGCAATATTCCCTGAACAGTTGATATTGAAATGTGTCTGCTACTTATACTGTGTAAAGCCTTCATAGCGGCTCAAATCTGAGATGCTGTTAATTGGTGATTTCTGAGGCTGGTAACTCTAATTGAACTTTTCTGTAATGATCTACATAAGAGCTAATTTCATCATGGTACTTGATGTTTTTTTGCAAATACACTCGACAATGCTGTTCTTGCGAGAACTGTTCCAGAACAGCTGACCTTCATGTCTTAAAATAACTGACTAACAATTATTTACATAATTCCATGTTATTTCAGAGTTTTAAATCTCCGATATTGTTCTAGAATATAGTAAACAAATCACTAAACAAAAAACACTGAATTAAATGTATGCTGATAGATAAATGATTGCATGCTGATAGATAAATGATTGCCTTTTCCCAGAGTGTCCCATCATGTATAACTGCAATGATTGCCATACATTTTATTTTTATTAAAATATACCTTCAGCAGGCCAAATGCAGTGGCTTGACGCGAATTATCATAGATGTCCTCTTCAGCGTATCCTAGCAGCACTTGCAGCTGTGTATTAGAGATGCAGTTTTTCTTCACACACTTCACAAGGACTGTGATGACCTAAAAAAAACAAATACAGAAAAGACAAAAAATAAATAAATAACAAAGTTAGTGGGTTATTGATCAGAAGGTCATGTGTTCAAGCCCTTAAACTCGGCCAGGGGTCGACAACCACTAATGTGGCTCCGTCATCCCTCTGCTGCGGCTCCCTGTGGCTTTGGAAAATAAATAATGAGTATTTGATTTTAATTTATTTTATTTTAGTTAATTAGTTTTTTAACTGTAATTCTAAATGTGAAGATTATAGTAATCTTGTAACATTTACAATAAAACGTGAAATTTTTTGTTGCTTAAAATATGCATCACAACTGCCGATGTGCAACACCCGCCGGCACGCAATATATATATAAATAGTCCTTTTTTTATTCAGGGTGACAGCTGACTGCACGCTCCAGTACACGCGATAAAAGAATGTCGTCACACACAAGCAGACTGAAGCATTTCTGGTTTGCTGCAGGTGGATAATTTAAGTTTGTTTTTTTATTTCATAAATACGAGGAGGACTCAATTAGACATAAAGTTTTTTTTTTTTTTTTTTTATGTAACATTCAACCCAGTGTCTTTTTTGGGGGGGAATTCAAAATGTTTTTGTTACATGCATAAATAAAATTTCATAAATGCAACATACTTTTTTTAACAGATTTTTTTATACATAGCAAAAAGGTAAAAAAAAACAATACATGTAGTGTTATCCTCATTTTAATTGTCAAAAGGGTTTTGTGGCTCCTGGTGTTTTCTTTTCTGTGGGAAACAGGTCCAAATGGCTCTGTGTGTGTGTAAGGTTGTCGAACCCTGAACCCTGAACCCTCAACCCCTTATTTACTCCAAGGGTGCTATATCTCGGCAGACCCTGCACCGTGAAATGACATCCTGATAAGCTTGAATATGCGGAAAATGGATTCATTGTGCTATAATGTAGTGTAAATGTGACAAATAATGACTTTTTTCCAAGCAAAATGAATGTGTATGTCAGCAGGTCTGTGCACCTTGAAGCAGTTCTGGACGAGATGGAAGTTTTCTCCATGACCTGCACCTGCTTTAGCGTAG
>JAAGKR010003588.1:8635-72458 GCA_011419295.1 Clarias macrocephalus
AATGAGAAAGCAAACTAGACGACTTGAGATGAACACTGAAATTAAGGATCCGTCCCTCTTTAAAGGCCAAAAACATGACTAACCAGAAAGAAAAACACAAGCTACCTCTCGTGTAATTCCAAACTAAATCGATCATGTCTAAACAATCCCGAGGAGGGGGCGATGATTAAATTTAAACAGTAACATTAAACTCGAAGGTTATTATTATTATTAAAGAAGACACAGCCACAAGGGCTAATCAAATCCTCAAAAGTCCACTGTCTCGATGCGCGTCTCAGTCGCTCACGTCCATATCTTGTTCGTCGTGGTGGTCATCTCCGTTTTGCTTGGTCTGTTTGGGGGTGTGCTTGGCGCTGTCGCCCTCACCGTCGCCCTCGTAGCGTGCTGGAGAGGACCCGGAGTCATCCGAATCTTTGGCCTCCCGCTCCTTCTCGCTGTCATAGCCCTGCTCCTCCTCGTCGTAGTCTCGTGTCACCTGCGCGAGTTAAAGCAGCATTCACATTCACGCTCTGAATGTATTATAATCATTCAGAGGTGCGATACTGGATCCAGAGAAAGCCATATGGGTGCAGACTCTCACTCCCACCAAAGCAGAAGCCCCGTCTGTTTAGTCATTCTCGTCGTTCTGCTTGGTTGGAATGAAAGCTTGTGCTCACATGGTGCTTTCTAGCTCCAGATAGACACCCGTCATATTTTAATACAGAAATGAGTTAAAAGTCATTAAGAAGGGGGGGGGGGGGGGGGGAAACTCTACAATCAAAATTGAGCAAAAATTGTAAATGAGATCATGAGATCGTTATGTCCGTACCTTCACATCTCGTTTCTCGCTATCGGACGTCCGCTCCCTCTCCTTATCTTTGCTCTTTTTCTTCTTGGTGGAAGAGCGTTCGGATGCGTCACGGCTGCGCTCTCGATCAGCTCTCCTGTCGCGCTCGCGCTCCCTATCCTTCTCTCTTTCCCGGTCTCTCTTCTTCTCCTTCTTGTGTCTGTAGCCAAAAAAAAAGTTTACACTCGTAAAGTAAGAGGTTAAGAGTTAAGACTTTAAAGTTTTAAAGGTTTTGAGGTTAAACATTTTGCAATCCAGTGATTTTATAATACTCAAGAAAATAAATATTGCAAATTTAGTAATTTTACAAATTAATACTAGTACCACTAAAACATGTGTGCACTAATATTTTTCATATAGTCCTTGGGTTAAATTAACATTTGCCGTCTACGAAAACTTGGTGCTGCACCTCAAAACTGATTATCGAGCACTAAACCTAACCTGTTTTCTATTATAGCTCAGATAATCTGGATTAGCAAGTATGGTACGCGCCAAAATATGCAGTACTGACACCCTGATGCAAGTGCGTTTGTTTACGGAGCATAGCTCCAAAAAAAATAATAAACGTGGACAAATAGTTTACAGCTCCAGAAGGACATATTCTCAGCAGTGAAAATATAACAGGTCTCATAATTATGGCAGAGGACAGAGATGCGTGCTGCTTGGTAAAATAAAGTAATATGGAATCGGTATATTATAAAAATCGTGATGCTTATAGAACTGGCAGCAAGATATCGTGTTCGGGAGGTGACTGGATATCCAATATTAAATTTATATATTTTAATTTATTTTAAATTCCTTATTTATTTATATATATATAAAAATTTACATGATACTCAAAGGGGGGAAAAGGTTTATCTGAGGTCATGGTAGCATTTATTTTTACATTAAATGTTTTACAATCTAAAAAATATCACATGTAAAGAGGAGGGGAGGAAAAAAGAGAAACAGTGATTGAGGTTTCAGCTTGGATTGTTGGATTGTTTCAGGTTTCAGCTTCAGTACTGGAGAGGAAAAACGGCACAGGGTGAAAGCGATGTGAATGATTCCCACCTTCTGGGCGACGGTGTCCTGGATGCTCTTCTCTTGGGAGATCTTCGTGGAGATCGGCTGACGCTCCTTCTTCGTCTCCTGCGTTGTGAAGAGAAAAGGCAGAAAGGACACAGAGGTGAAAAAACGGGATTGGAGATAATTATACTCATAACAGAAGATATACAAAATAAATAAATAATAGGGAAAAAAAGCTGAAATGCATAAATATTAGGAATGAGTAAAGATGTAAAACAGTTAAAGGTCTAAGTGCATTCAGACAAGACATGGGGTAGGATTGCTTGAGACTGATTACAGAGATAATGACTTCCATTTATTAAAATTTTATTTTATTAATTATAATTTTTTTTTATTATTATAAAACACACATGATGTAAATACGTCCTTTTATATTTTACTAACATCAATTGTAAAGTTCTGGGCTCACGACCCCAAACAAAAACAAAATTACGTGTCAATTTTTTTTCGTTTTCTCGTCAAGCAATTTAAATGCAGTAATTAATCAATTCCTGCACTTAGACGACTACAGCAAAAAACAGAGGAATGGAGGAGAAATTAATTTTTTTGTTGATTCTAGTGTTAAAAGATCAAGCATGACGCTTCCAGCTGGAGAGCTGGGGGGGGGTTGAGGTTGAAAAATTTACCGGCTCGTGCTTCTAGATCTCCTGGCGGTGCTGTAGCTCTTTGGAGGCGTTTTAGAGCGTTTCTTGTCTTTTTCCTCTTTCTTTCTATCCCTGAGAATCAAACAGAAGCACCTTTATTTATTCATTTTTTTATGTTTAGAAGTTGTGCTCTCTATAACAGACTCATCTCTGCTAACTTATTTGTCTGCCACCTATTAAAGATGGCTCATTTCTATCAAGACATCGTTTCATGTTTCTTCTTTCACAACACATTCATACTGCTCCCGACACAAAATACGCCTGGTGTGAAGAGAGCCGACTGATTCATTAATTCGGCTGCACCTTTAAATTAAGTTTCCTGTAGTGTTGCCTAGCAACAACGATCAGTCCTTGAGGTAAGAGCTTAAGATTCACTTGTCTCTCACATACTGCAGCCTGCCGTCCAAAGGAAAAGAAAATAAATAAAGGCACTTTGGATAACGATGCGTCAATCTGAATTACAAATCCACGACATTAACACCAAACAGAATTTCTTTTACACAGGGTATGTGGGTAACATCCTATTACACAGGTGCTACTCTGAAACGAATACACTGCATACAGAGCCAGAGTTGGTTCTGCATTGCTATTCAATGTTTTTTAAGCACTTTGTGTTTAACAGTTTTGACCCATTAGTCAGGACAGCAGATGATTAATTATGACAGAGTTAAACAAAGCTAAAGCAACCATCTGAAGCGAAACTAAAAACAGAGAGAAACATCTACATGCTACTCTGACAAGAGCAATGAAAAACAGATCTTTAAAAATACGACTACAGAATGATGTCGGGATTAGCGTGTAGTGCATGATGACTAAGCTTTCTGTTAGTAGTAACACAGATCGAGGCTGTGGCGATGAAAAGACTCTCAAACCTGGATTTGCTGACGGAGCGGCGGCCGCGGTCCCTGGATCGGGACCTCCTCCTCCTGGGGCTGCGGGAGCGTCTGCGGCTCCGGGAACGGGAGCGTCTGCGAGAGCGGCTGCTCGACCTCCTGTGGAGAGAAAGTACGCCTCGAGAGTTAGAGCGGTGACAAACTGTATGCATGAGAACACAAACACTGTTCTACAAATAATGCACAAAAATGTTCTACTACATAAGACAAACAAATACATATCTTTAACAATATTCAGATTTATTGCACATTTCTAATTATTTCAAGTTAGAGAGATCCAACCCACTAACCCTGTTCTCCATCTAACCTTATATAAAGAGTAAAAGAAAGTAAAAACAGGAAGAACTAAACACTCTCGCCACATTGCCCTTAAACCCCACAGCATCAAATTAGGTGCGCAAATATCCATGGGTGCTTATCAATACACTTCGGTGACTGGTTAGTAAACTCTGTGTGGAAAATCATCACAAATAATCTATAAATATAATAAAACTGAAACAAAAAAAAAAATCTTGGGAAAAAAAACTTTAGTTCATCTCAAAATTCAGCAGATGTAATCAACAGATTTAATTTCTCAGTCTGTGTTACTACTAACAGAAAGCTTAGTTATGAACGTGCAATTAAATTCCACGCAAACACATTAGTGCTAATAAATAAAACCAATCTGTCAATAAACATGTGTTTAGTAATTATAAACAGAAAAAACAGGTAACACTCATGTATCGCAAAAATCCCTAACAGAATAGTGATAAATTCTGTCGGTCATATCACTCAGGTCCATGTTCAAACACACACATTATATTAAGTGTGTACCTGTGTCGGGAGCGAGAGCGGGATCTCCTGCGTCTGGATCTAGACCTGGATCTGGAGCGAGAATGCTTACGCTTGCTGTCTTTTTTACCTGCAGACAAAAAAATTATTTTTTTTATTTCTCTCACTTTCCATTTTCGCACTTCAGACAAAAAAAAGTAATAAATCTTTCACTCACTACTGGGCTCGATCGCAGCCGAGATGAGGGACTGTGCCTCTCTGACCCTCTTCATCGCTTCCTCGATTTCCTTGTTGGAGGCATCTGCCTTTAGACCCATACTCGCTGCCATCTGGTTCATCCTGCAAAACGATGGGAAATTTACATCAGACTGACTATTAGACGTTGAGGTCAGGGGTTAACATTTATCTAACGGGTGTGTCGGACTTACTTCGGATCCACTGAGGTCATCAGCTTGAGAAGCTGATCCGCAGAAAGAGCCTAGGGGGGGAAAGTCAGTGGTGCTGTCAGTAAACAACAAATAAAGTGAATCATCAGAAGAATGAAGGATGAGAGCACTCGCCTGGGGACTCATGCCGGCTCCGGGTAACATAGTAGGACCACCGAGAGCACCCAGAACACCACCTCCCATCTAGAACATCAATCGAGATCTCTTTAGTATTAATGTTATTTACCTAATAACGATACCATAAATTATGGAAAACAGCTGTCCAAACCTATCTGGAACCATGTGAAAAAGTAAATGCCCCCATTGCAACTATACTTTGGACAATGATACAAAAAATATCAGCAAGCCACCTGTGAATGGCTTAAAATAAATAAATGGATAAAACAAAGTGTTTGAGTGCCCTATTCAAAGCCCGGACTTAATTCCAAAGGGGATCCTTAAACTGTTCATGCTTGAAAACCCTCCAATGTGGAGGAATTAAAACAATTCTGAAAAGAAGACTGGGCCAAAATTCCTCTACAGCAAATTCAGGGCTAGTTATCGCAAACACTTTATTATGGTAGTTGCTGCCAAGGGTGACACAACCAGTTAATTAGGTTTAGGGGACAATTACTTTTTCACACAGGGCCAGGCAGGTTTGGACAGCTTTTTTCCCCTTAATAATCCATTTAAAAAAATAATTTAAAAACTGCATTTTGTATTTACTTCAACTACTCTTTGCGTAATAGTAAAATTAGTTTGATGATCTCAATTATTTAATTGTGACAAATTATATACAAGGTTTTCAAGAAGGGGCAAACACTTTTCCACAGCACTGTACAGGACGTTGTATAGCTTTAATACATTATATACAAATCATACATATTTAGCTTTTTAAAAGTTATTGAGAACATCTTATTTGGAAAAGATGCCTAGGTAAAGTAAATTTTTTACCTAATGCATCTTTAATATTTGCATAAAAATTCTGCATACCAAACACATGGCCACAAAAACAGACCTTTCCTTTGAATGTTAAGTGTCTCTAGTTTATTTGCCCATGGCTCAGGATTGAATAATCACAGCAACCGTCATCATCCATGAAGTGAGGCGATCTTTATTTGGTTATGGTAAATTAAAGTCTCAACCTTTGCAAAGTCTCCGTCAGATTGGCTTAACGCAAAAATCGGTTGTTTTCTGATCAAAGCGAAAACAGATTTCACTCCAAGAAAAAAAAAAAAGTTTAAAAAGCAATTCTAAAACAAAGCTTTAAATAAAACACAATGTTAAAGAAGAATTTGTAACTGGACATTACCGATGCAAGAGGGTTGGGCGTGGGGAGCAGTCCTCCTCCTGGAAGCAGCCCGGCAACGGCGTTGGCAGGCGCCATCAGCGACAGAGCTTTCGACTCGTCCGGGATCACACCTTCAAGATCAAGAAAGCTTGAATTAAAACCAGAGACGTGACGTCTTCAACAAGATCAAGTAGGGGAGAGACAGAGAAAGAGAGAGACAGAACATTTATGATTTTCAGGCAATAAACACAGTCGCCTCCACATGTCATTACCACCTGCGTCTCTTCTTTCATTAGGTATCATTTGAGTTTTTTATTTTTTTAATACATCTTTTTAAACTGCTGTCCAAGTCACTTATCACTGAGTGAGAAAGTAAGATGGGGAAATTTCATTTTTTTAGGAAAATTTCTTTTTAAAAATTTAAAATACACACTACTGCAGTTAATACTGCCAAGATGTGATCACCTGGACGCGTGTTATTTAAGTCATGAACCAAACGTGAGCGAGCACAGTGGCTTCTCCGGGTGATGTGCTTTCAACTTTTCATATAGACGTTTTATGAACAAGCGACTCACGTTGGCAGCTTCGCTAAAAGCACACAGAGAAAGATCGAGATACACAACACAAAAACACTTTCAGAGATTGTGGCGATGAAACAATCAAATAATGCTAAGTAAATGTTGCTTTCTTACTAAACAACTGACAAGAAAAAAAAATAACGTATAAAAATTATATACGACTAGACATTCAATTCCGCGTCACGTTTTTTTTTTCTCTCCCTCTTCTTCTCAAACTCCTTTTGCTTTTGCTGGAGACTGGCCTTACCTGTTGTCTCACAGGAACGCTAGCATGCTAACACGTGCGCAAATGCTTAAAGAGATTAAAAAAAAAAATAAAAAAAAAAAAACACTTCAGTCCCAACAAAAGCCTGAAATATTTTTTTTGTCTGCCAAGGATGATATTTCACAATTTTGGTTATTACACAAGGCAGAAAAAGAAACCTTAACAAGAGAACACATTGAAAGAAAAAAACAAACAAACAAACAAACAAACAAACAAACAACAAACAAGCACATTAGAAAAAAAACAGATTTGCTGCAGGAGACAAAACTGTAGGGCTGTTTTTTCGAGTTTCATTTTCGGGCACGGCCTGGTAAACAGGACTGGCAGAGCCAGGGAAAAAGAACTGTAAAACACAACAACAAAAACAAGAGACCACTGTTAAAGAGAGGAAGGAAAATCACACCCGTCTTTTCTTTTCTTATACAGCATGTGGAGTCCACCACATTGAGCAAAAGCACAGAAAAACCCACATAGTGACTGACACAATGTTATACTCATTTACTAAAGGCTAAGCTCTTTCCTGAGGGAACCCAATCCTAGCATAAATGTGCATCTTTGATATGAAAGATGAAGATAAAAAAAAAAAAACAGCTTAATATTTAATATGTACAATGCCTGGGTCAATCCATATGGAGTCACTTCAGTGAAATTAAAAAAAAAAGGAAATGTTTGACACAACCACAATGTTTTATGTGGAGAAACTAGGCATAGTGGCAAACTACGCACAATTAACACACTGTATACCTAAGAGAGAGAGAGAGACAGAGAGAGGGGGGGTAATATAAAAAGAAGGAAGAAGAGAGAGAGGGGGGGGGGGTAAAAAAGAGGGAGGATAAGGGGGGCATAAAGTTGTGGCGGCTGGCGTTTTGTAATTGCCTACAGTCGCCTGTTGGCAGAGGGAGAGAGGACCACTTTCAGCCTTCGGGGAGGGGGGGGCTCTGCGTTTGCCTTCTCCACTACAAAAACCACACACACAAACAAACAAGAGAACATTTTTAATAGGAGACAGTCTAAAAAATGATGGTGGAGGTGGGGACGTAAAAAACATGAGAGCAGGATAATGAACATGAACGCGTTTGTCCATTTTTTTCGTCCCCTTGTACCTTTCTCTCTCTCTCTTTTTTTGGTTGTGCTGTTTGTTTCAGTCTAGGCGAGTCCAAGATCGTGGAGTAAACTGCTGATAAACTTATTTAATATCTGTCTGTCTTAGAGCGATAGGAATACCGCGGAAGTCCGTCCAGATACAGATACCGAGGAGACCTGCTAGGTTCAGATCTATCCCCGCATGCGGACAACACTGCGTATGTCCCTTCTTTAAAAAGGTTACGGCCTGCACACTGAAACATGCTCCTTGTTATGTACACTGGGAGAGTGGAAGGGTTACCCAAAAAAATTTTCATTATAGAGGATGACTTAACAGTCTTCTTAGTTTGGATATCAGATAACAGATTTCACATTGGGCACGGCTGATTTGTACCATGTTGGGAATGATTGCTGTTCTGGGGTACACTTGAGTATTTACAGTATGCACCTATTTAGTTTGTGAGCTGACTAAACAAGGGGAGGACGTTAACTTCCATGCTACGTCTAATAATATTGATATTTCGAGGGGGAAATGCATCAAGAGCAGCCGTGTCTGAGATCAGACTGTGGCACGGAACAATCGTGTTCTCACTGATCAAAATGAACCAAACTTCTGGGTCAAGTGTTCTCTGAAACGATTATGGGGTCCTGATGTGAAAACGCCCTAAAGGACAATCTCACGACAAGCGCCGCTAAACTGATCCTACTTCGTAAGTTTTAAGCATAACTTGCCCTGACGTGGACGCTTTTATGTTCAGCTAACTATCCACCGCTCACACTGATGCGCCTTGTTTAAAAGGACAGGTTCGGTACTTTATTAACCGCTGATGTCGTCCCAAGCGGTCATGTTGACTTGAAGTCACTCCGTAAACAAGGAAGAACCCGACGTATGCTGTACACAACACATTTACGTCTCTCTGGCCATGCCCTCTCTCCTTTCCCTATGTCGGTAAATGTATTTTCCTGGAGCATAAGTCAGTGTGCAAGGTTCTGTTAATCAGAGCTGTGGAGAGGAAATGTGCACTCATCAATACACATCAGCGCTGAGAGATCGGTTATAACACTTATGTAATTACTTCACAATCAAGTGTGGGGGAGGGGAAAACAACCGAGTGTCTGTACAGAGTGTAAACAGTCTGCCAAAGGAAACCCGTAACTGTCGTGAGGGCGAACACCCGGGAGGTACCAACCTTCTGCATAGGGCACAACTATAAGAGCCCTGTCCACAAAGACCGTGTTAGTGAGGTGCTGGGAAACGCCGACTGACTCCTGCTCGTTAAACCTCACGAAGCACACACGCGACGTCACCGGCATTGTCGAGTCACTGCAAAACAAACAAAAACAACAACAGCAATAATATTAGTGCCAAGAAAAAATAAACTTACCAGCTGAAAAGTATCAAATCAATATTATAAACAATCAAAGCAATTCATTTTCCTTCAAATGGCACCGAGTGCACACACCAACACTCATTCACACCTGGAGGCATTTAATGACAAGTGACAAAGCCTGCCCCCTTCCCCCATTTCTCCATATTAAATTTCATTTAGCGATGTAGATTAAATAAAATTAACCGGAATAAACTTTTACTGACGTGCTGCAAAAAAAGATACGATTTTAAAAATTATCATTGTTTATCCAACAACCTCATTTCCTCTCTCATCTGTTCCAACCACTCAGCATCAGCAGTGTACTAATCACAGACCTGATCATCTTCATCTGTTTTTCACTAGTTTATGCCTTAAATTACAGTTTTTATGCTTGAACGACTCATAGGTGAATTTTGTGATTTATTTAGATTAATTCATTAGTTTAGAAGAAAATAATTATAGCACAGCACTGAGATGTGCTGCTCAGTTAAATGTTAAACGCTTGTATTTAAAGTGAGTTTGTATTGTTTAAATGTTCTTGTGAGAAAACTAATGTTACAAGGAACAGGTGACATTTAATTACTCATTTAACTTTCAGAAATAGGATAACAAAATCGGGGGGGGGGGGGGTGATATCAAATCACAATATTTATAAAATCTCATCATGCCGAGAGGTGACTGGTGATCCCCAATTCCTAATATATTTAAAATAAAATTAAGACAGCATGGCAAATAGATAAATTAGAGATTGTAGGAATGAACATTTATAACTTGCATTAGAAGTTAAAAATACAATTAACTTAATTCATCATTAAAACTTAACCTAACCACTTAAGACAAAAACACCACTAGTATTTCAAATAGGTGCAATAATTATCATTACTTATGCTTACAAGCACATGTGACATTATGTACAGTATGTGAGGGTGTTTGGATATGTGTATATCTGTTTCTTTATTTTTTTGACCTTCTTTACTTATTAATATTTCTAACAGTAGCGTTTTTACCTTGTTTTTTAATAAAAATGAAATGAATCTGAAAATGAAAACACTCAAAATAAACACTAAACCAGTTCAAAAGTTTCTTACGCAATTGTTCCTCCTTTTTTGTTACACTAATACTGCCCCAGGATTTGCCTCAGCTGGGGTTGTGTTTGGCTCGAGACGCATAACGCTACATACATATATAAGAAGTAACGTTAGTAGAGACCCATGGAAACGTGCCTTTATTTATTTTGTTTTCAAGCGTACAAATTAATCTATCCATTGAGTAAAACTCGGTTAAGATTAACAGATAAAGTTCTCTATTGTGACGTGATAGCAATAAAAACACTAAGACTCGTGCTGAAACGCTTTACTCAGTAAAAAGAACGCATGCTAGGCGTTTAGCATGCTAGTCACACAGCTAAGCTAACCTATGCTAAGCTAACATGGCAAAAAAAAGCGCGGCCTGCTCCAACCGACGCCACACAGGACCTCAATCAAAGATATTTTGACATTAAAACGAAACATAAACCTATCAGAGCGTATTTTAAACATTATTATTGTTTCCTTTTTACTCACTCTGGAGGAAAGAGCTTGAGCTCCTCGACGGTTCCCAGGAAGCCGAACAGAGTGCGCATCTGCTCCGAGGTGGCGCTCGGTGACACGTTCGTCACCTGCACGACGTTCGTCCCGGAGCTCATGTTCAGGGAGAGAAAAAATACAGTCACAAAGCCGAACACTGAATGATCTACACACGCGTCCACAAACACCGCCTGCGATCTGCCTCTAACAACTCTTTGCCACTCAGAACGTCCGTGTGCTCCTCACTGCAGGCCGCAGCGCGTCCATCTACCGTCTCCGGAACACACCGGAAGCGCCCCGCTGATACGGAACAGGAAATACGTCATCAGGCACCGACCGCGCGCTTTGAAAAGAGATTTGCGTGTCACTTATTAAAAATAAATAAATAAATAAATAGAGACATGTCTGATGCCTTCATGGTGTCACAGATGTTTTCGTCTTATACTAATATTAATATATAAATTTCTGAACTATGTTATTTTTAAACTGTCCAACAGGCTTCTGACGGACGCTTGGCATCGATTTAAACAGCGACAATACATACAGTATATTATTACCTACCATACCTGACAATTAATAAATTGTTAGCTTTTATAACTAACAATTAATCGATTATTATATAATATAACTGACATTAAATTGATTATTATATATTATAACTGACATTAAATTGATTATTATCGGTCATAGCCGACAGCTCATTGATTATGTTATACATGATGATTAATCGATTATGATAATATATATTATCTATCATACTTGACAATAAATCGATCATCTATCATACCTGACAATAGCTCAATCATTATCTATTATACCTGACAATAAATTGATTATCTATTACACCTAACAATAAATCGATTATTATCTACCATACCTGACAATTAATTAATAATTATCTGTTACACCTGACAGTAAATTGGTTATAAATTATACTGGACAATAAATCAATTATTATCTATCATACCGGACAAATAATTGATTATTATCTGTTACATCTGACAATAAATTGATTATTACCTACTATAACTCACAATAAATTAATTATTGTCTGTTACACCTGACAATATATCAATCATTACCTATTATTAACTGACCATAAATAAATTATATAATGTAAATGACTATAATCGACTATATCGATTATCATCCATAATACCTGACTAAAATGATTATTATCTGTTATATCTGACAATTAACCGGTTACTATGTATCATACCTGACAATTAATTGATTATTATCTGTTATACCTGACAATAAAATTATTATTAACTGTTATAACATGGCCATGAATTATTGCCTATTATAATTAATAGTAAGGAAATTATTTAATACAACTGACAATATCATCATCTATCACAACTGATGATAAATCAATTATAATCCATTATAATTTACAATTAATTGGTTATTTAGTACAACTGAAAAGTATTAATTATTATACCTAATAATATACTGTTTATTGTGTATTAAAAATTACGATTAATTGTTAAATATTATCACTGATAAAAAAAATTCTATAAAAAATGTGTTTATCCATTTAGTTATTTATTCATCCATTCATCTATTCAACTATTTAGCCTCCCATCCATCCACCAATCTATCAGTTTTAAACATTAATACATTGGCCACAGAAGCATTAAAAAAATACCCATTTCCCATTACCCATTTCTCCATGTATCATTAACCATACTTCCTGTGGAACTCAACATGATTCCATGAACATGCACATAGACACTCCATTGGTTTCCTGGATCATGGACTACCTAACCTGCCGCCCCGGGAACATCTGATTACAAAACCGTGTGTCCAAGACAGTGATCTGCAGAACTGCTCAGTTGCACCATTCAAACATTTTATTCAATTTTTATCAGAAATTTTGATTTGAACGCCCCTTGTATAACATGAGCATACACCAAATGTTTATAATATGTAATTGCAATTGTGTAATACTAGCAAAAGATAAATGAGAATATTTTCTCACACATAAAATAACAAGAAAAAAACACTCTCATGAGTAACATGTCTTATTTTGACACTGCTGGGAAAAAAATGAGTACGCCCCTATAGATAATGCAAATCTGTTCAGGAATGTTACACAAAGCAAAGCCTTACTTTTGTTGTCTTGAACAACAGTTGCCCTTATGTTTTCAGTTTCACTGCCTCGTGTGGTTGCATAACTGAAAAACCCAGAGAACAAGGGATTCAAAGTTAAGGATTATTGAACATGCTTCTGTTGCATGCTTGTGTTAATATGTAAAAATAGCGTCAGTAATATGAAGCAGCAGTAATGGGAAAAGAAAGGAAGGTCTTGAGGACTTGAGGTCTATTTATTCTGTGTATTAAATGTTTTGTGCACTGAGGATACTGCAATGTTCAAAATAGTCCTTGGTGTAGTGCATCCATCCCAACTTCCTCTTAACTATTCAACTCTTCAACATCCATCCCGTTAACCCCTAAAAAAGCCAACTAATGTTATCACACATCCATCCAACCACTCATCCACACATCCTCTCATGCATCCATCCATTTAACAATTCAACCAGTCACCCATTTGCCCTCCATCCATCCTTTCAACCATCCAGCCCATTTACTATTTACTTTGCCATTTTCAACTATTTATTTATCCATCCATTTACCAACTTAACCACATAAGCTTCCAACTACCCCTCCTTTTATAAATCAATTTACCCATTTATTAATAATTTTTCCTTCTAACCATCCATCCATCCATCCATCCATCCATCCATTTAACTATCCATCCACCCATCTATTCATCCACCCATCTATTATACATCCACCAATTCTTCTGTCCAACAATTTAACCATTCTGCCATCCATCCACCCATCTATCCACCCATCTAGGTATCCATAGCTCCATCCAACCCTTTACCCATTCAACCACTTAACCATCCACCCAACTAAATATTTAACTATTTAAACCTTCATCCATCCATCCATCCATCCATCCATCCATCCATCCATCCATCCATCCATACCTCCATCCAACCCTTTACCCATTCAACCATCCACCCATCCATCCATCCAACTACATATTTAACTATTTATCCCTTCATCCAGCTGTCCATGCATCCATCCATCCATCCATCCAGGTATCCATAGCTCCAACCAAGTCTTTACCTTTGCTCTGATGTATGTTTAATTTTAGAAAAAGTACAGCAAATTATTTATTTATTAACTCAATTCAAAATATATAACCGTGGTCTTTGCAACAAATCTATCTATCTATCTATCTATCTATCTATCTATCTATCTATCTATATAAGTGACTTTTTAAATAATTAAAAGCTACTAAAAGAAAAATCCATTTACAAATTAAAATAACGATATTTAAAATCATGGCCTTTTTAAGCTTAAGTAAAAAATGTAATGAGTTTTCATTTGTATCATGTGTGATTTAGCTTGTTTTGTAACCCGGTCTTGTGTTTGTTGTCTTTATCCCTGTGTGCCTTCAACAGCATTAGAACTATAGCACCAACCTCGGGCAGCAAATCCTCTTTGACATCACAGGTATTGTGAGCAGAAGCTTGAGATCCTGATACAAAGAAACCGTTGTTCTGCCAACTTAGTAATTAGTCCAAGTTAGCTGAAGCGTAACATGTGAAAGAAGGGGCAGATATAAAGAGTGTCGCAGTAAGGTCTAAGCAGCACCCTGAAGAACAGAGCACACCCAGGCCACACAGGCTGTATCACAGAGCTGCGCAGCACTCACAGGAAACATGGCCAGCCGGTGAGTTTTGTCAAGATACTGTATGTTATATGCATTTGACAAACTTATCCACGAAAGTGATTTGTGCTTGAGGTGTGCATCTCCCAAAAAATATACAAGATGCAGTTAAACAGGAAGCTTTTCATTTGGACTCAGATCAGATCACTTGGATTGGATCATTTTGCCTCTTGAATGATGATGACATCATATTTTTATCCTTATATAACTGATGAGCAAATACAGTTCGTCTTTAACATCTGGTGCACTCGGAGAATCTCCGTCATTCCCATTTGTTGTAACGGTTTTATGGCATGTGATTGGGGCTCATCAACTTGTGCAATTTGTGTGTGGAAGATTTTAGTCATAAAAATGAATTCTTTTATATTATCGAACAGATCAAACACTGTAGCAACAGGTTTTATTCATGGAGGTCAATTATACACAATATATTATCTATGGTTATTTAAGCAACGACTAAAGAGCTATCTGGTTCTTAGATATTTGGGTTAACCCTTCATAAAAAAGTTCGACTGATGGTACTTATACTGTAGTTGGTATCCTAGTAACCGGTGTTATCCAATAATGTGAATTTCAACGCACTTTTGTAAGTTGCATCTGCCATATGCCTCAATCTAATTGTAAAATCTAACTTTAAAATATACTTATATACACTAACTACATTATAATACACTAAGATACACACACTGCATAACTTTTAACATGGCTTTGGCATAGTTTTAGCTTTCTTTAAAATAATACTCGACAAAATCTGATATTTTATTCTTTAAAGGCTTTGAATTGTTAGTTACTTAGAAGTTTCCCTACAATGTTTAAAATATACAGTAATGCACAAAAAACTGCTATCGAGCAAGAATGCTCTAAAAAAAAAGTTTCTACATTTAAAAATATTATAAACCCAGTAAACAATAATTAAAGTCAATAATTGGAGTTTTTCAAGTTTTATAATTTTACTGAATTTCACTGAAGATCCTGCAGAACCAGCCACAGTCCTTCTGATGAATTTGTCACACCTGCTTTTTTTCATGCATGCAAAACCCACAAGCTTTTTCTTCTCATTTTTTTTTTAGGTCTTTTACATAATATGCTTCTTTCTGGCCTGCAGATATTTTCCTCTAAGATTAAAATTTTTTGTTGCTGGAATACTAATGTTCGGAAAGTTTTTTTGGACTGACTTAATATTAAAGTCATAAAATAAACATAGTATAACAAATAAAGTTGGTATGAAAAAGGGTGCCTAAGACCTTTGCACGGTAGTCAGCAAATCCTGTACTTTAATATCCTGAATACATTTTACATATAAAATATAATAGGCATAGTGTCACCTCATTGCTCAAAGCTCCTCATAGGTCCTTGGTTTGATCCTGAGCTTGTGTGGAGTTTCCCTTTTTCTCCCTGTGTCCATCTTGGTATCCTCCAGGTTCTCTGGTTTCCTCCCATCTTCTAAAAACATATCACAATTTGATAAAGATAAATTCGCCCTACTGTGTCAATTAGTGCACTCAGATGAGTAGCGCCCTGCAATAGTGACATTCTAGGGTGAGTTCTCTGACTTTTTGTCGAGTGATCCTGGGTGTGTCACCAGGATAAAGAAGTTAAAGAAGAAGAATGAATGCATGGTTAAATTACCCTGAAAGATTGATGGCTTTGGGGGCATCTTCAGGAAATGTTTTATTATGGGCACGGTTGCCACGGTTTAAATAACTTATTATAAATATTATTATACATATTATATATAACTAATTATCTAACATCACATGGCAGGAACAAACATAAATAGCTATGGATTAAAAATATATGACTGCACACAGGATGTTAATCCAATCCTATGGAAGCCTGAAAGAAAGCTTTCCAGGTTATTAATTTATGTGGTTCAGTGTTTTGTTGTAAAATAATTATCTATGACATGTAGACTAGAACTTACTATAACAGCTTATTTACCAAGTTCATAATTTGAATAGCCAATAATAAGCAGAGTTAAACCAAACGTGATGCAAGGTTTTTATAAATGGTTAATAAAAGAATAGATGTGGTAAATGCTTGACCCTTTTAGCTTCGAACATCCCGCTGGAGATTATAAGAAGATCTTTGAGACTGTGGAGGAGCTCGGTGATCCGCTTCCAGCGACAGTCACGGGTATGTATTATTACAATAGTATATTCGATAACTAGCTTTGTGTTTTATGTGTTTAAAGTTGTAGTTTGAATTTTAAAAGTGTTTTTTTAATATATATATATATTTGTAGTAATTATATCATAATGACTGGTCTATAATTATTTTGGAAAACTTTTCCCAGGATGTTTCTAGGTGCACTAGAATTATTAACCATTATTGTACACTAGGTGGCATGGTGGTGTAGTGGTTAGCACTGTCGCCGTGCACCTACAGAGACCGGGTCTGATTCTTAGGGTTTCCCTCGGGGTACTCAGGTTTCCTCCCATAGTCCAACGACATGCAGATTAAGATAATCGGTGTTCCCAAGTTGCTCACAATGTGTGAACGTCAATCGAGCGCTGAGCTAGCAGCTCGACCTCTTAAGTAACTGTCATAGAAACCACTGATATATCTCCAAGGTGGGGACTGTCCATCACCCAATGTGCACGTGGACAGATCATAATGTACACCGTATGCTGGACGTCTTGATCCATAATGATCGATGCCATTAATGTTTCATGAGTTCTAAAGTGCTATTTCATCTAATAAATCACTATGTCCCTTTTAGGTCGAATCCCATCGTTTATAAGAGGAAGTCTGTTTCGTTTGGGTCCAGGCCTGTTCGAGGTCGGCTCGGAACCCTTCTACCATCTCTTTGATGGCCAAGCCATGATGCACAAGTTTGATTTCAGTCACGGTCAGGTCACTTATTTCCGCAAGTAGGTTTACAGTCTTACAGACACCCGAACATCCATCTACAGATGTTTAGCAGCAAATATTCATGAAATATCCATCCATCCATCCATTTTCTCCCTGGGCCAACAGTCTAAGCAGAGATCCCCAGGCCCCCTTCTTTCTATCCAGATCCTCCATATCCAAGCACTTTTGGGGCCAGAAGAGACATACTATAATCTTTCCATCTAATCTTTGGTCTATCCCAGGGTCTTTCCCCTTTGGACATGCCTAAATACTTCCCCAAGAGTCCTCCCGGAGGCAACCTATCCTTACCTTGGTGGAGGGGTTTGTGGACCCTGTTGATCCTAGAAAATATTCTGCCAAGGCAAATGGCACCAAGTAGGACTTCCAGTGGCAAATTAGTTTTAGTTGTGGGGTGAGACTAAAAGAGATTAATAGCTCCTCATACAAAGACAAACTAAACCTCACCTGGAATAGAGAGAGTGGGGCCTGGCCAGACTTGGAAGACTTGGTACCATGGCGTAGCACCCGCAGGGGGACAGTAACGGTCCGGTGCAGCGGGCTTGGCAGTAGTACTGTATAGCTAAAAGAGCTATTGAAACATCTGGATCGCCAAACTGTCGTCTTAACACTTACACAATGAACTTTATGGTGGTTACAGTAACTCCATATCACATCAAGTCATGTCATGTCATGTCAAGTTAAGTAGGCTTTTATTGTCATTTCAACCATATACAGTTCAGTACACAGTGAAACAAAACAGTGTTCCTCCTGGACCAAGGTGCTACATACATACAAACTACATGAATTAACTAAGCTACAGTAACTAAGACATCTAATTAGAGACCAGACAGATTAACACTATACATTTACAAAAAACTACCCAGTGTGAGTATTTTTCTATAACATTATCCTGTGTGTTTAATTCCCTACACAACGACTCTAACATAAAAGTATATAAGACAAATGAGAGAAATATAAAAAATCTGAAACCCTGGTGCACAATACTAACTGTAAATTGGTTTAGTGCTTTACTAAGTAAATACTGTTCCTTTCTCTTATAGGTTCATTAAAACAGACGCTTACGTCCGTGCCATGACTGAGAACCGTGTAGTAATCACTGAATTTGGAACGTGTGCTTATCCAGACCCCTGCAAGAACATCTTCTCCAGGTTCTTATACCCTGACTTTTTTCTTACTGTACCTCATATTTGTAAAGGCACATCTTGTGTGAAAAGGCTACGGTTATGTTTGTGTGCTATCAGTCAGTCAGTCAGTCGTAACACACGTGTTTATTATTTTGCAGATTTTTCTCGTACTTTAAGGGTGTCGAGGTGACGGATAACTGTCTGGTGAACGTTTACCCCATTGGCGAAGATTTCTACGCCGTCACAGAGACAAACTACATCACTAAAGTCAACCCAGAAACTTTGGAGACTTTGAAAAAGGTAATGCTGAAACATCTCAGTAGTTGCAGAACCCTACAGGATTCAGTGATTAATCATTCAATGTAACTTTGACAATAAATAATAATAATCAGACAAAAGATAATGAGATAGTAGCACTGACACTACCTTCATTAATGTATACGAACATTGGACATTCATTTGCATATTAATCCTGATTGGCTCATTCAGGTTATGATGCAATAACACTTTTCAAATGTGTGATCAAAACTCCTTGTTTGACTTAAGAGCCCCTTGTACAATATAACATAAAGGTTGACATTTATCTACCCAGTGCACTATACAAGCTTTATCTAGGGATACTTAATAAAAAAACATCATATTTGAGATTAAGCATTAAGTTTCAGTGTTGACTTTTTTCTGAAATGAAGGTGGACATGTGCAATTACGTCAACATAAACGGGATAACGGCCCACCCGCAGATCGAGAGAGACGGCACTGTGTACAACATCGGAAACTGCATGGGCAAAGGAGCCTCGCTGGCTTATAACATCGTCAAAATCCCACCCAAGCAGAAAGGTGAGTGGTTCTTATATGCAGAGTTACCAGAATAACTTCTGGAATAAACAGAAGTATGTCAAAGTGCACTGAATGGATTCGCACCTAGACAATGGATATAGTGTCAAGACTGACACATACTCATTACTGCAATGATTGAAGGTGTTTTAGGTCAGATTAGTCTTTTTTTCAAGATTAGGTCTCTAACAATTTGACATTTGAATGATTGCTACTCATGTTAATGAAACCCACCGCTATAATTTTAGGTGGCTCGTAGATTATCTATGAAATGACTGACAAGGGGAACATCTAATCACAAACAAGTTTTATAGACCACAAGTCAGTTTTTTCACTCACTCACTCAGTCATCATCTATACCGCTTAATCCTGTATTCAGGGTCACGGGGGCCTGGAGCCTATCCCAGGAGGCTTTGGGCACAAGGCAGGGTACATCCTGGACAGGGTGCCAATCCATCGCAGGGCACACGCACACACTCATTCACACACTACGGCCAATTTGTGAACGCCAATTAGCCTAATCTGCATGTCTTTGGACTGTGAGAGGAAACCAGAGTACCCGGAGGAAACCCACCAAGCACGGGGAGAACATGCAAACTCCACACACACAGAGACAGGAATCGAACCTGGCCGGGAGTCACACCCGGATCCTGGAGGTGCAAGGTGACACTATCGTGCCGCCATGTCAGTTTTTCAAACATAGTTTATATAAAAAATTTTAAGATGACAGCTTAATGCTGTAAAGGAACTCGGCTGGGAGTTCATGTCTCACTCATTTACAATCCTGACCTCACTCTAAGGTTGCCTTGTACCTACATGTGCAGTGACAATAAAGTTGAATCTGGTTTAATTAAAGGAGTTCCTGGGAGGCCAGTGTTTCAGATGTGAAACAGGCATTCTGTTCAGGCTCTGGTATATTGGTAAAACCATTCCACCTTGATGGTATCCAAGAGCACTAGTGAAACACTGGAATAAGTGCGTTAGTGTAGCAGTATATATTCTGCACAATCTAAAGTCCCGGTTTGACTCGAACACCCTTCATAGGTGTCTATAGTGGCAATGTTTTCTGTCAGGATATGGTAAGATTTTCTGAGAAAAAAAAGAAAAATATGCCTGCTTCTTTTGGGTTGTATTTATTGGCCTGGGATTAAATGAACCAATATTCACCCCCCTATTGTGACCTCATATAGGAAGATCCCCCCAGCTTGTTTGTTCAGCTCTGCTGTTCTCTGGTAGGGGTGGGGCTCAGGAGTAGCTCATTTACATAGACACTGAAATGGCATGGTTAGAAAAGGAGTGAAACTTTTTTGGAGTTTGTGGAGAGAAAAATGCATTATCTAAGGTTTTTTCTTTATTTTAGCTGGAGCATTAACACAGACTCTAGGGAGGTCAGAGACCTGTGTGAACTCATTAAAGAAATAATAATAATACAGTACTGTACAGTATGTGGGACCTTTCAAGCAGTGGATGCTTAGTTATGATTGTATAGTTATCAGTAACTTAATACAATGTCTTTAATTTTTCAATAATGTATTAAATAGGAAACAATTTGTACAACAACTATGTTGTGCTTGTTTACCTAGAGTTCAGATATATGAATAATCACTGGATTTATTCTATATTTATACACTCATAAACCAAATCTTAAGCTCTAGTCTAGGACATCAGAATGTGTCTACAGACTGTGACTTCTAATCTGACTAACTTGTGTCCGTATGTGTGTTTGCCCTCAGACAAGTCAGACCCGATTGAGAAATCCAAAGTGGTGGTGCAGTTTCCCAGCGCTGAGAGGTTTAAACCGTCCTACGTCCACAGGTTCACGTTCAAGTCAATTTAAAAGAATTGCACCAATCATAAAACCGGACGTGAAGGTTTTATATAGAAACTTGACGAGACTCCTCATGACTTGTGTGGTATTCATTTCAGCTTTGGGATGACAGAGAACTACTTTGTGTTTGTGGAGACGCCCGTCAAGATCAACCTGCTGAAGTTCCTGGGTGCCTGGGCCATTCGCGGATCCAACTACATGGACTGCTTTGAATCTGACGAGCAGAAAGGAGTAATCATATCCAAAATATTACTTATCAAATTGTAGGTAATGTAAAAACAATGCAGCTAGTAGACTGTGGATATAAATTGTTTTATGATACTTCTTTTTCCAACAGACGTGGATTCACATAGCAAGGAAGGATCCAGGAGAGTACATCGACTACAAATTCAGGACTTCAGCCATGGGACTCTTCCACCACATTAACTCTTACGAAGACTCTGGATTTATAGTTTTTGACTTGTGCACCTGGAAAGGGTAAATAAACTCAACAGCTGTCATGAGATACCAACAGTATGGGATTATGGGATACAGTAGGGAAATTGTACTTGGATTGTTTTTACACCTGCTTCACAGATTTGAGTTTGTGTACAACTACCTGTGGCTGGCAAACCTGCGTCAGAACTGGGATGAGGTAAAGAAGCATGCCATGATCGCCCCTCAGCCAGAAGTGCGCCGGTTTGTGGTCCCATTGGATCCCTACAGGGTAAGTCTTACTTACTTACTTTTCCATGGTTAGTTCATTATATGAATGACATTTCTAAAGATACTCGTTATAGGAGGAGCAGGGGAAGAATCTGATCTCTCTGCCGTACACTACAGCCACGGCGACCATGCGTGAGGACGGAACCATCTGGCTGGAGCCTGAGGTTCTCTTCTCCAGCCCTCGCCAAGGTCAGAGCATACGGTATATGAAATATAACAATATCCTGTACACAAATAAGCTATAACATCAACACCACCACCAAGGCCACCAAACCTGACTCCACACTCCCGAGATCCCAAACACAGATCAATTTAGAACCTACGGGATGCACCAGAGGTAACTTATAGGGTAAGGCATGG
This sequence comes from Clarias macrocephalus, assembly GCA_011419295.1. NCBI lineage: Eukaryota > Metazoa > Chordata > Actinopteri > Siluriformes > Clariidae > Clarias > Clarias macrocephalus. Next base: position 30,888 of record JAAGKR010003588.1, read on the forward strand.
GACTACTGACTGTAAGGTCCCAGGTTTGCACCACACCAAGTTTCCACTGTCGGGAGCTTGAGCAAGGCCCTTAACCCTCAAAGGTTCAGATGTATTCATTCATTTATCTTCTAGGGGGCCTGGTGCTTATTCCAGGAGACTTAGGACACAAGACAGGGTGCACGCTATATGGTGGGAACGCAAACTAACCAGCTGGGGGAGAACATGCAAACTCTACGCACACAGACCAAAGGCAGGAATTAAACCCACATACCGGATGTGCAAGCCCAGAGTGTTAACCACTACGCCTTGCTCACATGTAGGTCACTCTGAATAAGTGCCATAAGTGTAATCTAACGGATGTGCTGGACAAACAAATCCAATCCTCAGAGGCCCCACCTTCCAACCCAGAGCACCAAAAGGAGCCAGTCCCAACCCCCTGGTGCCAGACACAACAGCCACACCCTGAGATGAACCACGAGACATCTCGTGGACCCATGCCCCAATGGGACAGAGATTCCCAGGGGGCACAAAGAGAACCCAAAACCTAGGTGGTTTTCATGTTATGGCTGATCAGTGTATAAACTGTAAAAGTCTTTGTGAACGAGCTGTTACTATAGAAACATATTAGTACAAACTTACTATGAGAGCTGGAACTACTTTCAGAACCGCCCTTGTGGGAAAATAATTAACACTTTCTGACCAGTCAGATTTGAAGGAGTTTAATAGTAGCATTAAATGTTAGTGTATATCCTGAAAAAAGTGACTTCCTTAACTTCACCAGCCTTCGAGTTTCCTCAGATCAACTATAAAATGAACAACGGGAGGAACTACACATACGCCTACGCCCTCGGACTAAACCACTTCATCCCTGACAGGGCAAGTGTCCGATCTGGTTTAGTCCAATCTTTGTTAGAAATTACTCTAGTCTTAATGGCTTGTTTTTGTTTTAGATCTGCAAGCTGAACGTAAAGACTAAGGAGACATGGGTATGGCAGGAGCCGGACTCATATCCATCTGAACCGTTGTACGTACAGAACCCCGATGGGGTCGATGAGGACGACGGTGAGTGGCATCAATACACAACAGGAGTTTTAAAGAAGCAGGGGCCAATATTAAATAGCAATATCACTTTACTAATGTTTTATCATGTGTTACATTAGACTGTATACTGTATATCAGCTATTTTATCAGTAGGTATTAGCGATGAGAATCACCAGGGAACTCCTGATACGATGTTATCACGATACCTAGGTGCAGATTTAATTAGCATTGCTATCAAATATTATTATTATTATTATTATTATTATTATTATTATTATTATTATTATAGTGGTGTTGTGGCTTAGCGGTTAGCCTTTGTACCTCCACGTTCTGTGTGCATGAAGTTTGGTGGGGTTTCCTCCTACAGTTCAAGACATGCACATTAGGCTAGTTAACATTCCCGAATTGCCCAAAAGTGTGTGAATGAGTGTGTATGTGTGCCTGTGATGGATTGGAACCCTATCCAGGGTGTACTCCGTCTTGTGCCCTAAGTCTCGTGGGATAGGCTCCAGGCCCCCCGTGACCCTGTATACAGGATAAAGTGGTATAGACAATGAGTAAGTGAGTGAGTGAGTGAGTGAGTGAGTGAGTGAATATTTATTATTAACCTCTTTCTAAACAAACTTAACAAATATTTTGCTCCAGCCACACAGGATGCTGCATTCTACCAGTTTAGATCCCCTGCAGGATCATAGAGGAACTGCAACCACAAACACACACAATAATAAAAAAATAATAATTTTGAAGTTAGTGTGGCGATATATGAATTGCCACGTCATGATACATCACTGAATGGATCCCCCCCCCCCCCCCCATCTCTAGTGCACTGTATATGAAAGAACTGCTTATTTGCACAAATTCCAAGTTGTGTGACTTCGTTTCCTTAGTATGATTTTTCAACGGAGGTTGTCGTGAAAATGTTGAAAGTGTTCCCACAGGCGTCCTGCTGACCATCGTGGTGTGTCCCGGAGCACAGAAACCGACGTACTGCCTCATCCTGAACGCTAAGGACCTCTCAGAGGTTGCCCGGGCCGAGGTCGATGTCATGTCTCCAGTCACCTTCCATGGCATGTACAAGCCGTGAAAAGTCTGTTCCGGATCAAAGTTTTTATCCTGCGCTTGTGCCAAAAGAGTTAAAATCTAAATATGCTGTGTGGCTGTAAAAACAATTGTAATGTTCACATATTAAAAACTTCAAGTGGTAAATTATTGATCTCCTCATTAATTCTCTCTGATTAGTACTGCTAGTGCTCGAACTCAGGTCTTAGAAGGAATACTATACGGGATGTACGCTGTATTAGATGGCGTGTATTGTATCACTGAGACTGAATAAAGATAAAGTGTCTGCCGCAAGGAAAGTTAAAGTGGTGTCATGCCTTAATTAGAAACAGTCGTAGCAAATTTGAGTGTACAGGAAGAAAGGAATAAAATGCTTTCATCACACACACAAAAAAAACCATGACTGTACATTGAAGTCTCTCGCTCTTTTCTTTCTCTTTATCTCTCTTATGAAGAAGATACTAACACAAGCAACAACAAAACCAAATCCTGTGTTTTTACTGAGAAGTAAAAAACACATTAACAGTGTTTGAAGTAACACTTCTTCAGTCAATGGTAAACATCTTCTAACAAAAAAAGAACAAATAGATTTTACTTTGTTAAAGGTTTTTTCCTTGTCAGTTTATTATTAGATTAATGTGGTGCGCTCGTCATACTACATATGAACTGTTACCATGGAGACAATATTGTACTGGAACAAGTTAATTAAAATACGAGGCATGTTATCATCAAACCAGGACTTGTGATGAAATCTCTCGTGAATGAACCGACTGACGCGTACACAAGACTATAAGCGCAGTGCAGTGATGAGAGTCTTAGCAGCGGTAAAACATATGAACGCTGCAGACGTTTTAAAGAAGGTGAATGATGATCCCGGATGAGGTGGATCGGAGTCCACTGCGGTCGTTTCTGTGAACATCCAGCGTGTCGAACGCCTGATCCTTGAAAATTGATGGATAACTTGTGGAAGAGATGCATCTGTCTGTGTGAACTGTACGCCAACACCACTTACATGCTACAGGAACTCGTCTGGGAGTTATCGCCACATACCCCGTACAGTCCTGACCTTGCTCCAAGCCAGAGTGGAGTTCCTGGGCGGCCAGTAAAGCATGCAGTCTGATCCTGGCTTTAATGTACTGAGAAAAATTTCTACCGTGATGGTGTCCAAGCACCAGTGAAACGTTGGTACAGTATAAGTGCAGTGTATATAGAGAAATGAAGCAAGTTTTTACTCTCAGAACTGAAAACTCAGAACCAGAATCATCCTAGTTTGACTTGAACATCCCTTGTACAAACTTTCCAAGCCGTATTTTTATACCGAAATGACGCACAATCCTGGCAACACTTTGGACGTCTTGTTGTTCGACCATGTTGTGAGTTTTATTTGAAGCACAATAAACACAATACTGTGGATTCTTCTCCAGAGCCATGTTTAATCCGGGCTCAGATGGCTTAAAGCGATGTTAATCCCTACGTCCTACACAATATCAGATTCTTGTCGGGATTCTAATTCCTTCTTCTTTTCATTCCCTCCATCCTGAAGACATTCCCATGGTCCGGGAATCCCATGAGGTGTGGGTGAAACTGACTCGATTCTTCTCTCATGAAACGTTAAAAAACAACGTTTTTTAAGGAAACATGTCAATCAAATGTTCAATAGGTTTAAGATGATCATCCGCTATACAAGTTGACGTGAATGACAGGTTACTATAGAAACGAGACCGTATCAGAAGGAGAAAGTGAAAGTAAATAAACCTGGGATCAGTTACACTAACACACAAACTGTAAGAAAAGATGCAGAGAGGCCTTTTTGCTTAATAGTCAGCATTTTTATTGAGTGTTGCTCAAGTCGCCATGGTGAACAGCATCACGTTGTAATTCCAATAACTAATAAAGAAGATTGGATATTGTTAGATCTGTGGAATAAGGAACTGAATAACACAAAAGAAAGAAAAAGAAAAAAGAAAAAAAAGAGAGAACGATACAGTGTGGTCCAAAAGTCTGAGATTGCACTGGAAATGTGTGATTTAAACAAAACAGTTTCAAAAGTTAAAATTATAAAAGAATTATAATATATTACACATGTTCAATATTTAATATTTGAGATGTACAGTTCCGTATTTAATTAAAATGAAAAATGTCAAAATTTCACTCAAATTCAATCAATCAATGATAGAATCTGTGTTAAAAAACAATGCTGTGTTAAATTAGAACACAGATGTATGAGAGCGTGCGCTCAGACTTCGGGACGCCGCGGTTCTCCTCAGCACTACTGAAACAAACAAACAAAAAAAAAAAAACATAAAAGACCGGTGCAAGGTTCTACATAAATACATTATCCATATAATGATCATGTGTAAAGTGCAAATCTCTAGGTTTAGTACATACTAGTTTTTTTTCCGTGTGTGTGTGTGTGTGCAAGCATGTCTAATGTAGATTGAGACACAGTCATTTGGTTCCCCCTCTCTGTGCACAGCTGAGCCCTTTTTTTTACACTGTTAGTTTTCGACGCCTTTGGGGATTAAAAACTGGGCCGTGGGGGAAACTTGCGTGTCTGTAAGAGAGATGAGATTTGTCGTGTAGTGCAACCGTAGCTCTGAAGGTGTAGGACGATCGGAGATGTCTGAAACAGTTTAATGTGTCGGAAGCTGCACACTGACCGAACTGGCTTTAAATCGCAGCAGGTGGTGTATGATGCTGAGACTGAGCATTTACTGCATTTATACAGAGGAACCTCGGCATACCAACACCCTCCCCTACAAACCTTTGCCTTAAGAATTTAAATTTTGACAGATGAAGCATTTTCAGCACGAATGAACCCAAACGCTGGCTAAGTCGCGCATACGTCCGGGAGCCGTTCAAATCTTGTTTGCGTAAGTGGAAAGCCGTTACATATTTCCTTTATTTATCTTTTTTGTTTTTTTTCTTCTTTTTTTTTTTTTGCATTTTGTGCAAGATTTAGTAAAGACATAGCACCATGAGTCCTAAGAAAGTTAGCAAGAAGAAAAGAGAGCCACTTTCAGCAGAAAATTAAGAAAGAAAGAAATCATCGCTAAAAAAGGCAGCCGGTGCCGAGAGGAATAATAAATTAAGATTCAAAATGAGATTTAATGTCTATTTATTTCATATTTTACTTCATTTTCATGTCTTTTCTAAATGCTTTGATTGTTTTTATATGCAAAAAAAAAAAAAAAAAAGAAATTGGTAATATTTTTGTGTGGCTGGAACGGATTATCTGCATTTACATTATTTCTTATAGGAAAATGTGTTTTGCTATACGAATTTACGTCGTAGAAACTCACCTCCAGAACAAATTCAACCCGTATGCTGAGGTTCCACTGTATATTATATATCAACCAATAAGAGCACCAACATTAAAACCACCTTTTAGGGTTACAGTTCCCCCTGTGCCACTGGGTGTGTGCTATGGTACCTGGTGATTCCTGTGTGATCGGACCAGACAGGCTGGCGTTTGGTCCCTGCGAGTGTGTGTGTGTGTGTGTGCAGACGATCCTGTCACCAGTTCGCTGGCGTACAGTCGTTGATGAGAGTTGTTCGGTTGACTTAGTGGTGGTGTTAATTTTAAAGCTCATCGGTATAAACGTCACTGTATGATCGGCACATGCTCGTGAAGATTGTTGTGACTTGAAATGACTCCTCGGCTAGACCTACAGTATACACTGTGTGAGGACTGTGTGAGGACTGGAAGGACAAACCTGATTTGTTTTTTCGCCCTGTTCGACTGGCGGCACAAATCTGACACACCGTCGATCTATCTGCAGTGGTTGCTGTGGTAACAGCGCAGGAGGAGGAGGAGGAGTTGGAGGGCATTGCGACACGATATTCCCCTCATATATACAGTAAGTGCTATCAGACATTTCACTTCGTCCGCAGTCCAGGGACAATCGTTCTCCTTTTCCATACTGCGGCGATGAAGCCATGATTCCTGAAAACACGGTTGTTTAAAAGAAAATTCAAGGGCACGGCTTTTACATACCGAACGGTGATGGCGCCAAAAGTGGGGGAGAAAGAAAGAAAAAAACTTTGTATAGCATAGCAACTTCATTTTTTTATTTTTATTTTATGGATTCAAACTTCCACGTCAGGTCGCGAGTGACGTAATGGACAGGTTGAAATCCGATTGTTTTTGTTGTTTTTTTTTCGAGTGGGTTCAAGCGTCCAGACTGAAACAAATCTAATTCTGATTTTAAACCACTTCTATATGTGGTTCAGATTGGATTAGCAAAAACCTGATTTAATGTGTTTTTTATATTTTTTTATTTTACTGTTTAGACTACATGAATGCAATCTTGATATGCCATTAATCAGATTTCGGGCTTGCGGTCTGAACAAAGGCCTTAGACATTTCAGATTCTTAAAAGTAAAAAAAAATAATAATAATAATAAATAAAATGTGTGTCTAGTCAATCACTGTAGCTCAGATCAGTGGGTAAGTGCTTTCAAATATATATAAACTTCTAAACATCTCTATTTCAGCTGCAAATATTTTAGTCTCCAGTCACCTGACTGATCAACCCTGCCCATGATCGCTGAAATAAAGGAAAAGAAAAGTCACTTTTTGCTGGATGATGGTGCTAAGGGGGATGGAGGGAGGGGTGTCTCTCCGGGTGTCTCTCAGGCTGGTCAGTTGGTCTCGTAGGTGGAGAGGAGTGCGGCGTCAACCGGCTCCATGCAGGAAGGACAGGTGAAGGAGCGCATGAGCCAGTCGTCTATGCAGTCCATGTGGTAGATGTGCATGCAGGGCAGGAACCTGATGGGGTCGCCATATACAAAGTCCATCATACAAATCACACACCTGGAGAGGAGGAGGAGGAGAAGAGAAAGTACTATTAGTTCCCGAGTGACAGATTCATCATTCTCAAATTGTTTTGTACTTGGTCTTGAATGTTTTTCTTCTTCTCCGTCTTTGGGCTGTTCCCTTCGAGGGGTCTCCACAGCGAATCATCTGCCTCCATCTGACCCTGTCCTGTGCATCCTCTTCTCTCACACCAACTAACTTCATGTCCTTTCTCACTGCATCCATAAATCTCCTCTTTGGTCTTCCTCTAGACCTCCAACCTCAGCATCCTTCAACTGATATTCACAGTGTGATATTCACAATCTCTCCTCTGAACTCGTCCAAACCACCTCAATCAGACATTATCTAAAAAACATCTACGTCCCTCTGATGGACTCATTCTTGATCCTGTCCATCCTTGTCACTCCCAAAGAGAATCTCGACATCTTTATCTCTGCTCCCTCCAGCTCTGCCTCCTGTCTTTTGTTCAGTACTGCTGTCTCCACTGTCTCCGTAGAGCATCGCTTGTCTCACCACTGTCTTTTCACTTTTCCTTTCGTTCTCTCTGTTACTCTTTTGTCACACGACACACCTGACACTCTTCTCCACCTGTACCAACCAACCTGCCTGTACACCTCCTTTCCACACCCTCCGTCGCTCTGGACTGTTGACCCTAAGTACTTAAAGTCCTGCACATTCTTTACCTCTGCTCCCTGTAGCATCACCGCTCCACTCAGCTCGCTCTCATTCACACACACGTATTCTGTCTTGCAGTGACTAACCTTCATTCCTGTTTTTAAGGCGTACCTCCACCTCTCTAGATTTTCCTCCACCTGTTCTCCTGCTCTCGCGACAAAGCACAATGTCGCTTTTTTTTTAAACTACAGTATAACCGTTTTATACCGTTTTAACTCAAAAAGTTGTTTTAAGACACTTGTAATAATAATCAGTCACAAGGTGGAGTGATTGATTACCAAAAACGGCGTTTGGACAAGACTGGACCTGACCAGGTGACTTTTTTTTCCACTCAGAGGACGTGATCTTTTGTTGTTTTGCTTTTTGTGATGCTTTTTTTGCTCACCGCTGTTGGTATTTGATCAGTGGTCGCCGTATCTGTTGGCCTGACTACCCTCACCTGCACTTTTTCCATTAACTAGACCATTTTGCTTTCTGCTTCTTGCTTCTTACAAAGTCAATTGCAAGGCCAGTTCAGAACCCATACTGATCTGTTCACATTTAACACATTTTAGGTCAGAAACCGTCTCTCAGTCAGGAACACTGCTTCCAAGGTGAGTTTATAGCTCTAAAAACCAAAAAGACTTGTAAAGACACTTCGCATTCAGCCGTTGTTGTTGTGGTGCTCGGGTTCATTACATTACAACTACAACTTGTGGCAAAATAAAAAGTATGGACTCACCACTCTTGGAAAATGTTCATTCAATTGTTTAAATTGTGTAGAAAAAAATTATAATCACAGACATTAAACAAAACTATTTTCATTTAAAATTCCAGCCTTCTGACTTCAAAAGACACTTAAAAAAAAAAAGAAAAAGGAAAGAAAAAGAATTGTAGGTGATTGAAACTGTTTTTACAGATCGAGCGTAGGAAATAAAAATGTATGGAATCGCTCGATTCTGAGGAAAATATTTTGGAATGATGAAACAAAAAGACCGCTAAAGTACAGCACCAGTACTCTGTTACAGCACCTGTGACTTTTATAACAGCTTGAATTCTCTGAGACGAACCAGAGAGCATCCTTACGGCTCCAACCTTCTCTTATTGCAGGTACCAGATCAGCTTTGCAGCTTTGCATCTTGGAGCCTCATCATAGACTGAAGTTTTTTATTTAATTTCCAGCAGAGATTTTCATTTGGGTTGAGGTCTGGACTATTTACGGGCCGTGCCTTTGACATTATACATCTTTCCTGAAGGAAAGTTTTCACGGCTTTTACCCTATGGCAAGATGTTTTGATCATTCTGCAAGATGACGTCGTCACCACCGAACATCCTTTCAAATGATGGTATAAGGACCAGAAACTCAATATAAACTTGCTTTTTTTACTGAAGATGTAATGACCGTCACCGTCCCCCGCACCTTTACCTGACCTCTTATCCTCAATGACTGTGGAAATCTGCATGTTTTCTTCATACATTTCATTGGAACGGCACCAAAAAGTCCCTCATTTTTTCATCACTGAATATCATCATGAATATCGCTTCCATCCAGTCATCCACAGTCAATGACTGCTTTTCTTTAGCCCACTGTAACCTTTTTTCTGTTTCTGTGTTTTTTTCTGTTTGGGTGTTAATGATTGTTTTCATCTGGCTTTTCTGGTTGTAAATCCCATTTCCTTTAAGCGATGTCTTCCGGTTCGGTCATAGACGTTATATTTTGCCAGTTATATTTTCCTCAGAATTTAGTGTATCAATATGTTTTTTTAGTGTTTCTTGAAGCCACAAGGCTGGAATGTTAAATTAATATAATTCTGTCGCATGTCTGTGATTAGTTTCTTTTTTTCTACACAATTAAACAACTAAATGAACATTTTCCAAGAATGGTGATTTCATACTTTTTACCAGAGCTTGTATATGTCTCAGTTGTACATTAAATAAAAGGCTTGAGTTTATAATTCATTTATATTGTAATACAGAATTATGGCAATTTGCTGTGTCATCCGTGTTTCTAGTAACAACGTGTTACGTTTCCTAAGAAAAACTGCACTTTCCCCTGTGGTGCACTCACTCTCGGATCTTCTTCTCAGAGCCGTCCTTGCCGCCGTCGAACACCCCTCTGGGCAGGTGCTGAATGAGGCCGATGCGCTGAGCGATGCGGATCTGCTCCTCCTCTGTCAGCTGGGTAGCCAAGCATGTCTGGCTGGGTGTGGGATGGTACACGGGTATGCGCGCCTGCTCCTGCACGAACACAACACGCATGCAAAAACTTTCAATTTACTTCTTATATATGTAATATATGAAAAGGGAAAATCATTTGGTTTATATCCATGACGACAATTTCTCTCATAAACTTGATGAACGTGTTATTGTATCTAAAGTTTTTTTTTTCCCTCTGGTTATTTTCTTTATTGTGTGTTTTAATCATTGATTTGTGTATTGAGTCCTTAACACCGACTGGCAGATTTATATATTCTGTTCAAATATTCCAAACTGGGGCTTGGTAGTTGTATTCATGTTTGTGTTGATAATAAAAAAAAAAAAAAGAAAGACAAGGACTTCGCTATTTGTTCTTCACATATGTTGCCTTCTATTTTAGATCTTCAGTTAAACATTCAGAGATGGTGATTATGTGCATAAACATTTCTTCAACAGCGGATTTTCAAACACACACACACACACACACACAGCTGACACGCGACATTATAGTACTTGCAGCTGGATGTGCGTATTAATTGTGCTGCCTAAAATGTTACAATCTAGTTACTGCATAACATCTCTCCACTAGATGGCAGTAGAACAAGCCTTTGAATGAAGCTTCATGAAATGAACCTTTTGGTGAATCTTACAAGCCTCGACACCTACAGTACATTCCCAAAAGCTTACATATGCTCTCTTTGCTCAGAATAAACAGAGAACAAATTTGATGCCATAATCACTGAAAAGGGTGTGGGCCAAAGGTTTGACCGGCCTTTTTTGCTTTGATTACCGCCTGGCATTTTATTGAAATTTCTTGACAAAGGACAATAATTCGACTCTTCTGAGACAGAATCTTCTGACATGAGAAGCTCCTCACTGCATCAGTTAGGGTGAAATATCTTGTTGCCATCTGAACCATATTAACCTCTGCAGTAATTAAAAGTCGTGACTTTTTTTTTCTTATGGCCGGGATGTGTATATCATGATACTGTTGATTTATATTTTTAAACTGAGTTAATTAATTTTATTTAACATTGTCTTCTGTTACTTTATGTATGAGGGAGAGACAAAGATTATCAGTCAAGAATCAGCTGGTTTTCAGTTTGATTGGCCGTGACTGGTGATCAGCCTCAGATATAAACAATTCTATATTGAGTGTAGAAGCTTTCGAGTGGTGCAACTGAAGCAGATTTTATGGCAGGACATCATCAAAAATCATGTGTGTTAAAAGCCTTCGATCTGCCTTTTTCTGTAAACTCTGTAAGGCGTTAGAAGCCACTCAATGTCAAGGTTTGAGACTCTTGAGATGTTTGAGGTGATAAAACATTAGCGTTTACTTATAATCCTACAGGTGGCACACTCTGAACTAGTTATATATTCATCCTGTGAGATAAGAGTGAATTATTTGCCGAGTTTGTTAAGAAATAATATGTTTCCCCTAATTTATTCATATCAATTCCTACCCTTCATTAGGGCACTCCCACATTAAGGCGACTACTGCAACATGCTCACAGATGCCCGCGATTAAAATGAGACCAATAATGCCTCCCACATTATCCTGCCCCCCTGAGAGAGTTTGACCAATCAGCTCTCTCGGGGCTCTCCAGGCCCGGCCCCACCCCTCCCCAGGTTGAGGCTACAGCATCAATGGGGATTCAAACTTGCGGCCTCTGGACGACAGGGCGAGCTCATTATCCCTAGCAATAATAATTACAGCGGAGGACAGAGAGACATGCTGCTCAGTCATAAAAGTTTAACTTTTTGAAGTATTAGTTTGTTTTTTAAACTGAGAAAACTAAAATCATAAGGAATGAGTGCGATTTAATTAATCATTCAACTTATTTTAAAGGTTTGAAATTGTAACAAAATAGGGGAGAGGTAAACGTGGTATTGAATCGGAATAGCTATAAAATCGTGATAGGGAGACAATCGCAATTTTAATAGAATCATCACCAAGGTATTGTGATAATATCGTATCATGGAGGTGACTGCTGATTCCCGTCCCTAAAAGGAAGGAAGGAAGGAAGGAACAATGAGTTTTTTCTAAACAACATCTGCTATTTTATAATCCTGTTTTTCAGAGACCAGACAACACTGGGTAATAAAGTCTGTTTATGTGAGTGTGTATGTACGTAAACACCTGCAGCAGAGAATCTAAAACCCTAAACTAATCCTGAACTACCCCGGTGCTGTAACCCAGTGATGCCTCGAAATACACTGCAGGGGCAACTGACTGACCTCATAGGGTGGAGGAGGCTCTAACTCGGGCTCGGCTCCGTCCCCGGTGCTGGCTCGATCCGACTGAGACTCGTGCAGTAACGAAATGTCGTCCGATGTCGGGGATTTCAGACAGTTTCCCATAGCAACTAATGCTAGTCTGAGAGCTAGCTAATCACAACACACCTCTCTCTCTCTCTACAGACACACACTGCTGTATTCAATAAATGCTACTCCAATATAATCCACATATATATTATATATAGTCTACAATTTCTCATTCATTTTTGTCTTTAGAAATAATAAAGTTAAAGCGTAAAGCTCATTCCCGTGCCTAGCATGCTAGCTCGAACGATCAAGTATTTTTCATTAACCAGCAATCACGTCATTTCCGGTCAGTAACGCGGATACGCTTTAATCGAGCTCGCGTCGTTACCTTACTTCATATTTTCTCGTCTAAAATAAAACAAAACGAGCGATGTCGCGGACATTCCTAGCTAGCCGCTGTTTACTCCGGCCTGCGCCGCTTCCTCCTCCGTCAGGGCACAACACGCACACGTCACTCGCCGATTGTGACACGCGCGGTCTCTGATTGGTCGCTTTCTTGCACACGTCACTTGTGTTTGCGCACGTGGAGGAGAACTTGGCTTCATGTTTTTTTCCCTGTCTAAGCCTGTAGAGGCACAGAGAGAGAGAGAGAGAGAGAGAGAGAGATGAGTGCTAAAGTTTTCGCCCCCCTGTTCCCATCACACCAGTATGCATGGTTGATTTTATGCTATTTAAAAAAAAAAATTGAAGGTAGTACCAATAAATTCAGCATAATTTATACATTTTATATATTTCTGTTTTGATTTCATGTTATTATAACATTTAAATTTTTAGATTTTAAAACTGTAAATTTTTCCCTCAGTGCAGTGCATGGTTGTGTACATGACAAATAAAAGATTTTTATTAAATTTGAATTTACCAAGGAACATAAAGTTAAATAAAGTGCATGTTCGCCTGTTAGCATGTTTTTGCATGTTCATGGTGGGTTTCCTCCGGGGGCTCCAGATTCATCCCATGATCCGAAGAAATGGCGAACTGGTGTTCCCTAATTGTTCATAGTGTGTGTGTTTTGGATGAATTGGCATCCTGTCCAGGATATACCCCACCTCGTGCCCCAAGTGTCCTGGGATAGGCTCCAAGCCTACCGTGACCCTGTACGGGATAAGTGGTATAGATCAGCCATCAATAAATGATAGAGCACAGTCTGGATCAGGACCTAGTGACAGATCTATTCTGACCCTGATACTTTTCTGATAACTAAGAATAACATTCATATTCATTTACTTTTAAATATGTTTATGATAATACTGACTAATATACAGACACAGAGCTTCATTAAACCTGTTCATCCATTAGCCAGGAAACATGTTGCTAACACTACACTAGTGTTACTTTCTCAGTCTAAAACATCGCATAAACGTTTGAAGGTCACCATTTGGAAAACTATGGCTAAGATTGCCATTCACTGTAAACATGCATTTAAAATACATTTTATGACCTTTTTGTGACGAAATGACACGCTGTTCTGGAGGTGTCATCATTTTTGTTTTCACTTCACAAGTCATACATGCAGAGGTGGTAAATGATGTAAGTGGAAAATATTCCACAGCATGAACGCATCATACCTGAGGTAGGCCTCGCCGCTCCCAGTTTGATCCTGAGCTCTGGGTTCTCCAGGTTTCGCTAAAAAAACCTAGATATGCTACAATGCCCCTGGTGTGAATAAGTGTGTGAGTGCGAGAACTAAGATAGATTGACATTCAATTCAAGGTGTATTTCCAATCTGAGTGTTAGCAGGATATGCTCTGATTCACTATGACCCCGACCGGAAGAAAACAGCTGATGAACTTACTCATGAATGTCAATGGAACAAAGCATAATTGCATAACTTAGTTATTAACCTGTAATTCACTCACTCACCGTCACTCCATGCACACAGAGACGGGAATCGATCCTGGCCGGGAATCGACCCGGACCCTGGAGGTGCAAGGCGACAGTGCTAACCACTACACCATGTGCCGCCTTATTAACCTATAACTTAACTTAATTATTTTAAATTTTATAGCAACCTAATTATATTATATTTTAATTATTATTATATATTAATTATATTTTTAATAAGCAAAAAAAAAACTAAAATAGTTAATGTATGTTTCAGGAATCTCAGGAAATCAAAGAAATGCTCTCATGGCTTCGCTAATTGATAGTACAAATCTGGCTAATGTGAAATATATCGAATAATTTGATTCAATGCATAAAATAAACATGTCTCTGGCTATAAAATGTTAAAAAAGCCAAAAAGATTGTTTAACTATTAATGTCTTAATTTTTTCAAAAAAGACAAATTTACATTCCAAGTCTTGTTCCAAAACTATTACCATATTACCATATTACCATATTTCGCTCGGTTTCCAATTAAAATGTTATTAAAAATCTTTGCTCGTCTTGCGGAACACTCATAAACCACGTTACTCGCAATCCGAGGTTCCACTGTACATAATTTCTCAACATAATCCTGCTTTTCAAGACACTTTGTCCATCTGTCAGCAAGCTTTCATATTAAAAAATGTTTCAGGCTGAGCTGTGAGACATGAATACACCGCTGTCTTCATCAAAAGTGAATCTGTCTTGAGTGAGTCTTCGTAGGCCTGCTTTCAGGGGAGCAAACAGGTGAAAGACAGATGGAGCGAGATCAGGACTATATGGAGGATGCTTTAACACTTCAAAATGAGGTTTTTGTGTCCACAGTTTGGGCAGAAGTGTGCATTTGTGCATTAACATGCAAGATCACAATGCACTTGGATAATCCAAAGTTTAGGCTTCGGCTCTTAAACAAGCATCTCACTGTAGCGAGCACTGTAGATTGAACCTTGTTCCTGATAATGTTCCAATATTTGCCCTTGAGAATCCCAGACAACTATTTCCCAACTGATGGTTTTGGTTTTAACTTTTTCTCGGACGGCGATTGAGGATGTTTCTGTTCCATACTCTGCCGTTTAGTCTCAGGCTTGTAGTGATGAATCCACGTCTCGTCACCTGTGAGGATTCTCTTAAGAAACTTTCACCTTCTTTAGAGTATCGGTCCAAATTTTATTTTTTTGCAGATACCCAAATGCTTCTGTTTATGCTCTTCCGTGAGTAGTTTTGGCACCAGGTACACCTTCAGACCACAAAAAAATCGCTGCACGCTGCTCTCCTTTTGTGGAAATCACAAGTGGGGCATTTATTTTGGTTTACACCATAATTACTAATAACCCTGCACAGCAGTGACTGGTGAGAAAAAGCTCTGATAAGACATCTGATAAGCCAACATTTTATTTCTGATATTACCGGAGTGCGGATATTTTTTGACTCACCCTCGTCATTTCCTAATCCAGTATTTCCTTCCTTGAATATTACCATTCTCATCTAAAATGTAATCTGGAAATGATAAAACTGACAAGTGCAGCTGTTTTAAAACTTTTACTGCATTATATATATATGTATATGTATATAGGTTCATTTATTTTTATTTTGCAAATTAATATTCTGATTCCGATGAGAAAACATTTTACACACAAGAACAGACAGACATCTAGTACAGGCATACACATAGATATGGCATAATTTGTTGCTTAAAATATTAATTCTTTTGGATTTGTAGTAGTTATATTAGTCTGAACGTGTAATTAGATCATTTCATGTACTGTATGTGTATAAAACGTAAGCAGTTCTCTATTATACTGCATTGATTAGTATTGCAGATTCCAAGGCCTGAAGAAGCAGAGTTCTTATACAATGATTTGTGATGCTGTGTGAAAATTAATAACACAACTCTGTAGAAAATGCTACTTAGCATGATCAAGATCGCAAGTAGTTCATACAAATGTAAATGACTTGTTCACCAGACTCACTCACTGGATGCAAACACTGCTACATTGAACAAAATGTCTAACTGATCTACTCGGAAAAGTAGCCAGTGGTTGAGTTTATAATCTCTACACACACGCTTTATTAAGAACACTTGATTCATGCAGCACTGTACTGGAGGTATTCAGTGTGAGAACTTTGAGAACAGTTGTATTTTCTTTCTCTCTCTTAGACTTTCTGGGATGTTTGCTTAAAACAAACCCTGCCAAACAAGTCAGATATGTACAGATGTATGAATAAAGGCATACGTTACACCCCTGAAATAACCCAAGAAGCTGGGAAGGACCATGTAGCATGCTTGTTACATCAGTTAATGGAATTCTTTCAGAACAAAAATCACATTTATACAGTAGAAGACAACTGATATGTGCAGTGCATTTTAGTACACTATACAAGGAGGTACAGTGTGTCGCAGTGATGCTACTTAAACTCATCATTGGCCTTTACGATGATTCGCAGGACATCAGATTCATTCTACTACTAAAATAGCGGAAACTGTCTTTTTTTTAAGGGTTAAGACCTAAATGTCTAAGTATGGTACTTATTCCTAAGGTGATTTCCATAATCTCATCAAATGTTTCAGGCTTCAGTCACCTCCTGGCTTCATAGCACCTCCATATACATACTGTTGGTGATGTTGTCCTTGCTGCCGTAGGCAATCTTGTGGTGTCATATGATGTGCATGTTGAATCACTGATGATGTCATTTCCTGGAAGTTTGTTCTCAGAGAAAGTAAGGAGTGTCCCTATAAATCCTATATTTGTCTGTGCAATTTTTAAGAGCGCCCCTTCATCATAGCAAGCAAGGTTTCTCGTCATTGTCCAACATCGGTAGTCGGAAATCAGCTTCTGGACTTGAGGTCTCCTTAATGTCAGTGCTGCTGTTGTCCAAATCCCATGGATAGAACTTGGCAGTGTCTGGATTGGAGCCAAAAAGCATTTCAGTGACACTTTGCTGGACGGAATCGGAGGAACGCGAGGCCACCATTTTGCTAAGCTCAGAGCAGAAGAAATCAATTTCGGCGAGGTCTTCCATGGCTGTGACACTTACTGTGGAATTTTTGTCCTCTGTAGTTATTTTCTCGACTTTTGGTATAAAGGAGCCGACATCAGTTAAGGGACTGGAATCAGACTGGAAAAAAATGTCTGTGGTAGAGTAATTAGATGAATAGCTCAAGTTTTGTGTGTCAGGGCTGATCAAGTTGCCCTCATTCTGCACTGTGTTTGGTGCAGAATCACAGTGTATTTGAGGAGACTGACTGACTCCAGAGTCCCAGCTACTGGATCTGTTATCTTCATAGGATATGGAATTGTCTCGGACAGCTTCAGGGACAAGGATATCCATGTTTGAGGGAATGTAATTGATTCCTGTAAGATTTGCCATTGGACTGAAGGGGTCAAAACTGTCAAGTTCGGATCCGCTAAATGAATCGGCAAGCACATCAGAAGAACCAGTGCACCCAAGACCTGAATCTTTTGTTATTCCATCTGTGGTCGTTGGGTTACAGATTTCAGGTTCAGAATCAAACATTGTTGTATCATTGGTCTCAGGACTAAAGGGATCAGGAACCTGTGTATCAAAATCAGTGGAATTGGGCACCTCTATCTCTAGATTTTTAGGCACAAAGCCTGGACCCATTTCTGTAGACACTGGACATAAATCTGTAGGTGCTGGACTGAATAGATCCAATCCACTAAATTCATGATACCCAGAATCAAGTCTCCCACTATCAGTGGTTGAATTTTTGGCTTCAAATGCACGTACTGGGTTACCTATGAGTACTGGGTCCAGTAGGACCAAACTTTGGACGTCTGTCTCAGCCGGGCCAGATTCCATTATAACGGAATTTTCAAGATCAGGAGGCTGAGGATGCTCTTCATTGTTGTCACAGTGATCTATGCTACCAGTGTCAAAGCTAAATGGATTGCGTACACAAAGCTTGTAACCATCAGTCGCGAACATCCCGGTGTCACCAGAGACGGGGCTAATAAGGTACTGAACTACAGGCTCTGCATTACAGTTCCCTAAATTTGTATCCACAGTAGAAGCCAGGTCAACATTGTCTGCATTTTCTGATCGGGGTTTAAATCCACTGTTGCTCTCTAGATCAAATAGATTGCATTCGAAAGGATCAAGGCCAGCACTTTGGTCTCCATGGTCAAGAGAAATAGGGAACGAATCTGGATTTTTCACCTCGGGTTGGACTGGTCTAGTGTTGGTTTCTGGTCTGACCTCAGATTTTTCTTTGTCAAAGCTTTCCTCATGATACTCTTTATAACTATGCTGCATAGGCTCTTCATCCTCAGGAAGAACATAGTCAAATCTACTTGTGTCGTCAGCGGGAGTTTCTGGTCTGACCTCAGGTTCTTCTTTGTCAAAGCTTTCCTCTTCATAATCTTCATGACTATGCTGCATAGGCTCTTCATCTTCTGGTGCAACATAGGCAAAATCACCCATGCCGGCAGTGGGGGTTTCTGGTCTGACCTCAGATTCCTCTTTGTCAAAGCTTTGATCTTGATAATCTTCATGACTATGCTGTATAGGCTCTTCATCCTCTGGAGCAACATAATCAAATTCACCCATGTTGACAGTGGGGGTTTCTGGTCTGACCTGAGATTCTTCTTTGTCAAATCTTTTCTCTTGATAATCTTCATGATTATGCTGCATGGGCTCTTCATCCTCTGGAGCTACATAGTCAAATCCACCCATGTCGACAGTGGGGGTTTCTGGTCTGACCTCACATTCTTCTTTGTCAAAGCTTTCCTCTTGATAATCTTCATAACTATGCCGCATAGGCTCGTCATCCTCTGGAGCAACATAATCAAATTCACCCGTGTCGACAGATTCAGGACTTGCATGGTCACCCTCTGATTTTTTTCTCTCACTGACTTCAGGAGAAACAGGGCTAGCGTCAGAACTCCCAGGGTCTAACCGCACTGTAAAGAAGTATATATCTCCAAATTTGTGTTCTTCTGAGTCAGAGGGTTCTTCATTATGGCCTGCATCATTTGGATTACTGAAGTGATCTTCTTTCAGTTCAAGAGAGCCAAAGTCACTCTTGACATCATGTATCTCTTGATTGGGAGGGCTTGGATTGCCAGGATCAATATGAAAAGACATTTGTTCAGTGTCCTCAGTTGCTACCATCTCAGCCTTTATTTCAATGACAGCATTGTGATCAGAACTGGAAGATGATGGTTTCTCGTCTGTGTTACCACTAACAGGAAATGGCTCCGGATCATAGGCATCAGGACTGAGAGGAAAACTAGTGTATGAGCTTGTATCAATCCGCTGAAGTCCATACAGCGCTTGATTCCTTCTAACGTAGCTGGGTCCTGCCTCAACTTCTGGCGCTTCTTCTGTATGTTCTTCGGCTGCACCATAATCTCCATCGAAGGAACTGTCGACTGTGGAACTGGACTCAGATTCGTGAATGTCATGATGTTCACAAACAATAGGGTCAAACCTTCCTCCATCTTCCATCTCGGGGCTTGTATGCAGAGCCATCTGGTTTTCTAGAGTGTTGCTCAGTTCCTCGTTGTCGAAATCTTGGGTCACTGTGATTTCGATTTCAACCGGAGGACAGACGTCATCATATGACACATGTTTCTCAGAATCAGCAAGCTCAGGGATGTTTTGTTCAAACATTCCAGAGTCAATGGACTGACTGTAGGTTGAACTAACTGGAATATGGGCAACGTTTGAAATATCAGTAAGTTCTTCTTTATTAGCAGATTCAGGACTCCAGGGCAGAGGATTGGATTCCTTTGCAGTTCCATCTTCACTTAGTGGGGAATCCTTACGAAATGGGCTATTTGCCACATCATTGAACATATTATCGCAAGCAAATGGGTCGCTGCCTTTGAAGGGATCACCAGTAAGGAATTCTGAGAGAAAACAACAGGGATGGATTTGTAATTAAAACATTAAAAAAAAATAATAAAAAAAAACATTACACCCACACTAATAAAGTGTTGCATATAAAATCCAAGAACAATGTAAAACTATACAAATGATGTTAAAGATATGCAGGATTTTAGAATATATATAACAGGCACAGCACTGACCTGTCATATCCACTTTTGGAAAGCGTTCATCTCTGAAAACATCATCTAGAAAGTACATGGAATAGACTTTAATTATGCTGTATTTGCATATTATGTATGTGGAATAATTTTTACCTTACATTTTAAATAAAAGCTGTAGCTAATTGACATAGGTTGTTTGCACATATTATTATTGACATATTGGTCTTTTTACCTCTATTCAAAGGTCCTACTCAACAGCCTTCCTCACAAGCGGTGTATTTGTGCCATCGTTTACCCAACTAGCAAATCTATCTTTAAAAATACCCTTTGTCACAGTTGATGGTTTGTCTTCAACTTCCTCATAACTTTTTCAAACATGTACAGTATCTGTGTACATTGTTCTTGTCAATGGTATCCTCTCCATAAACATTACGTAGTGCAATGGTATAATGGACACAAATGCATTGCTTGTGATGGAGTCTATGTTGAGTACTACTTTTGTATAGAAGGGTCACTCTACCAATACGCCCAATTTGACCCACCTTCAGTACAGACCAAAAGTTTGGACACACCTTCTCATTCAAAGAGTTTTCTTAATTGTGTTCTTTATTGTGTTCTTTAGCCCAAACGCGTCTCATCTGCTCGTTGCCTGTCCTTAGCAGTGGTTTCCTAGCAGATATTCTACCATGAAGGCCTGATTCACACAGTCTCCTCTTAACAGTTGTTCTAGAGACGTGTCTGCTGCTAGAACTCTGTGTGGCATTGACCTGCCCTCTGATCTGAGCTGCTGTTAACCTGCGATTTCTGAGGCTGGTGACTCGGATGAACTTATCCTCCGCAGCAGAAGCGACTCTTGGTCTTCCTTTCCTGGGGCTGTCCGCATGTGAGCCAGTTTCTTTGAAGCGCTTGATGGTTTTTGTGACTGCACTTGGGGATACTTTCAAAGTTTTCCCAATTTTTTCGGACTGACTGACCTTCATTTCTTAAAGTAATGATGGCCACTCGTTTTTCTTTACTTAGCTGCTTTTTTCTTGCCATAATATAAATTCAAACTCTTTGAATGAGAAGGTGTGTCCAAACTTTTGGTCTGTTTTGTACTAAATTAGTAATATTATAACTCAATTGTAGATTTTCTTTTCAGAAGCTCACTAAAACATTCAATATGATTTATAACTTTTTTTAAAAACTTAAGGTGGCACAAAAAACTGGTTCATAGATTATATGTTTGTTAAACACTAGGCAAACCAGGGAACCAAGTAGATTGTATCACATAGCGGTCCCACTTACAGTCAACAAAAGGGTCTGGGTTGAAGAAGTCAAACTCCTTGCTAGCAGTCTGATTGACCGGTTTGGACATGAGGGATTGGACAATTTCGAAGTCCTCTTCTTCTAGATCAGCAGAGTCTGTGTGCTTTAGAAAGAAAAGAGCCAAATCTTAGTGATAAAGATGCAGTAGTATAAAACATTGAATTTCACAAAAACATTGTGAATAGGCAGCACTGTCGCCTAGCACCTCCAGGGCCCGGGTTCGATTCCAGGCCAATTTCAATTCCCGTCTCTGTGTGCATGGAGTTTGCATGTTCTCCCCGTGCTTGTTGGGTTTCCTCCAGGTACTCCAGTTTCCTCCCACAGTCCAAAGATATGTAGGTTAGGTTAATTGGCATTCCCAATTTGGCCGTAGTGCGTGAATTAGTGTGTGAATGTTTGCCCTGCGATGGATTGGCAGGACCATGGGAGGTGATGGATAACCCTGTCAGTGGGCTGGCTGAAGCTCATGCTCGCTAGGTTAACTAGCAGTAATGAAAGATTGAATATGAAATATGTATGCTTACTGGCCATTTCAATAGATAATTTTACTCCTACAATTAACCAAATAGCACACAAGCTTGGCACAGGTTTTATGCCGGATGCCTTTTCTGACACAACCCTCCCATTTTATCTGGGCTTGGGACCAGACTTTTTTTTTCTTCAAACCACCTTGAATAAACTCTAGAAACTCACAGGAGATCAGCAGTTGTTGAAATTCCCATACCAGCCTGCTAGGTTCCAACAATAAAATCCATGCTATGGTTAAAATCACTACAAATCACATTTTCCCCATTCTGATGTTTGATGTGAAGATTAACTAAAGTTCTTCACCTGCATCATATACCCCTTTTTCACCAAAGTGACCCAGGTGCTATTTCAACTCTGGTGCGAAAAGGTTCAAAGGCAAACCTAGGGTTAGGTTTGTTTTTCCATGGGCTAGAGACTCATGTCATTACATCACTGGATACGGCCGTGTACGTCTCTCCATTCCCAGCAATGCTAGTGGCGATGCTAGTGGCAATGCGAATGGCAATGCTAGCGTAAAATGCTAGTGGCAAAAAAATGCTAGCGGCAATGGCGAAATCCAACATGGCTTTACAAGCAGTTTTCTTGGCTTTATCGTTACTAAAAAAAGCATTTGAGCTGTTTTTTTTTAATGGTGGTCACAAACATTCAGTTGGTCGGGATAATCCCGCCAAAGTGGTATGTGTGGTTTTATGCAGTCATGACTGGCCAATGAGATTACTGCAAAAAGAAACGGCTGTACAGGTCTTCCTATTTACAGTAAGTGTATAGTTTGGTGCATGTTGTGCATTTTAAAAGAGCACAATCCAAAGGGTTATAAGTGAAAAGAAAAAACAAAACGCCACATGAATACATGTGTAAAACCTGTATTTCAGAACGAATGTTCAAATATAGAAATAAAACTGCTGTAGCATTACAGACACCTGCTTTCTGATAAATAATACATGTCTTTAACATGGCAATCTTCCTGTGCGTGCCCTTTTACCTGTGAAGTTATTGATCTGGGTGACGCATCCTCTTCTTTAAACTCCGTCAAAGTGATCTCGGTGAACGAAGACGAACCGCTGCTCTTCTGTGGAATTAATCGCAAAAATAAGGGTCCAGATCACATTAAGGGAAGAGGAAACCTAAGCAATAAAAATAGAAGCTAAATCTGAATGCTTACTAAAACTTAAATCAGTGCTCGTCTTTCTAGCATTAGCTACATTAGCAAGCTAGTTAAACAGCTGAAACAGATACAGAAACTAGCCTTTTTTTAACCTAGCTAATATTATTGAAAACATGAACTTTGCTTATGAACATTCAATAGTGGTAAATATTAGACAGAAAACAAGCTAGCTAGTTATCATGTTTAGTCAGCCAGTTTTAGCTAGTTATCAGTTATCTCGCTAGTAAACACGAAAATGGATGCTAGCTAAGCAGTTTCATAGGTACAGTAGCTAATAGGATTTATAATATATAAGAACATTCTGGGTTTTTTTTTTTGACCAGTATAGTTCTTATTGAGAAAAGTTTCTGTTTAGTTCGTTGGTTCATGAAATTTGTGGTGCCGTAAGTGGAAAATTTTGCTTATGGTCCCAGAATGGTTAGAACTAGCACTGATTTAAATACATAGCATAAGTCACTTTAGTTAATCTTATATAATGCTTATTAGACCAAGTTCTCCGCAGAGCGCTGCAGTTTCTCAGGTCCGTCGTCGTGTTCCTGCTCCGGAGGCTCATTCTCCACGCTGTGATGTTTTATCGGGTTCCCTTCCTCGTAGACGTGGTTGTCGTGCCCATCGTCATCTCCTTCTTCCTCTGTGGACTTGCTGTGTATAGCCATGGTTAAGCTTTCGGTGGCCTGGTGGGCTGTGACCTCAGGAGCACATGCCTCGATGGCAATCATCTCAGTAATCAGTTCACCCAGTCTCTGTTTAGCCTGGGAGATAAATAAAATACAATAAAATAAAAGACATTTACACAACACATTCATTCATCTTCCACCTTGCAATTATCCTGCATTCAGGGATTGTGGAGGGCCTGGAGTCTACCCCAGGAGACTTAAGGCACGAGATGGGTTACAGACCGGACAGGGTGCCATCACAGGGCACACACACACAAACACACTACAGGTAATTTGGGAATGCCAATTAGGCTAATCTGCATATTTTTAGACTGTGGGAGGAAACCAGAGTACCTGGAGGAAACCCACCCAGCACGGGAAGAACATGC
The DNA here is from genome assembly GCA_011419295.1 of Clarias macrocephalus. Taxonomy (NCBI): domain Eukaryota; kingdom Metazoa; phylum Chordata; class Actinopteri; order Siluriformes; family Clariidae; genus Clarias; species Clarias macrocephalus. Next base: position 54,887 of record JAAGKR010003588.1, read on the forward strand.
AAACTCCACATGCACAGACCACACGATTGGCAGTCAAACCCTCGACCTTGGAGGTGCAAGGCGACAGTGCTAACCACTACGCCACCGTGCTGCCTCTATGACACAAAACGTCCATTTTTTTTCATTAGTTGCTCTAATTGTTTGATTAAAGTAGACATTTTTATAAAACAACAGTAGATCTTTTATATTTACAATAGATACAGTAAACCTCAACAGTCACACAGTGCATTATAACTACAGTATAGGGTAAGCTGATTGTGAAACACAGCTGCTATGACTGAGGTGTCCTATGAGTGTGTAATGAGTTGGATTGGACATATTAGTCTGGTAGCCCTAAGGGGAAAAAAATCAAGCGCTAAACTTGTTTTTACTAATCAATGCTTAATATAAATGTTCCGTGTCTTCTAGTTGACCTATTCCTTTAACGCTCTCACATCGATAAAGAGTCTATTAAAAACACGCCTCTACGGGATTTGGCTGTAAGAAACGGCTTCGGTGTGAAAAATAGAATAGAACTGAATTGAATTGAAGAACACTTTGAATCAAAAAAGAAAAATCAATGCAGCTCTCTGGTAAGCTGTACACCATTTTCATGCCATGTTCCTAGTCTTTAATATACTTATTTACGATTCTAGATAAATTTTTTATTGGTAATTATTTGTACAAATTAAAACTAGCTAAACAATTATTTATAGTTATAATGATTAAGGCATTTTGAAAGTAAATAAAAATATTTCAATAATTTGTGCATTCTTATAATTTATGCCTGCAAAAATAAAAAAAACATCTTTTTTAGATTCTTGGGTAAATGTATAAAATCAAACGGAAAAAATTTTTTCCTTTGATTTTATTTATGTATTTATTTAATTATTTGCTGGTTTTACCTGTTATTTATCTAAAACGTATTAATTTTGGAGAAAGATTACTTAAAATCCATAATAAAACCACAGTATGATACCTATTAAAGCTAGAAATTGTAACATTAATGTTAATCATTTTTTAAAACGCAAATTAATTATATGACAAATTTTGACCCTAATGGCCTCCCTTAACTGCAGCACGGTTACCTGGCTGTGTGTGATAAAGGCGCACAGATAATAAGATGATTGAGGAGTGCTGAACGGCAGGCTTCATTATAAAAAGAATACCTTAAACGTAGTCACTGAAAAAGTCTATGAAAGTGAGGCAGTTGACAGGAGCTGCTACTTTTATTGCACTTACTGGAGACCACTGGACAGTGACTAACCATAACTACCTCGGTGTAACAGCACATCTAATCGATGACACTCAGGGAGTGTAAAAAACCCAAGAAAGGCATTTACCACTAGCCAATTACACTAGCCAAGTTGAAAAGGAGATAAGGGACATGGACACCACTGTAGGAGCAGAAAGTTCTCACGATATGAACGCCACTGCAAGGAGTTTACCATTCGAGAGATTTAAATGTAACATTTGTTAAATGTTAATGTCCGAGATATTATAAAATTGCATCATCTATTTGCTCTTACCAGTTTCTCATGCATTTCTTTAATCCAACATTGCACGTTTATAATACAAATAAATCTGAGTATTTTACATAATCCTGAATAATCCCAGTCAATGACTGTGATTAACTAGATTTAATTTTTTTTAATCGACTGACAGTGCTAGTCAAATTAACGTTTTTTAAAAACATTTTTATCTTTTTTAATAAATATTTTTATTTTTGCTTCTAGATAAACTGCATTCAGAAATGTCGAATATTAAAAGGTATTCCTGAGAAAATGCAGGTTGTCCCTGATTTACGAACAAGTTCCATTCCAGGAGCATGTTCGTAAGTCAGATTTGTTCTTAAGTCCGACAAAGTGAGTCTAATATGCCTTTGACTAGAATATACAATGTAAAGCATACCAATCCACTTGACTAAATGTCCCCCACACTGCCATCATGTCACCAAAAACTATAATCGTGCCTAAGGAAATGAATCTCACAGTAACATGTAACAGTGTCGTCTCTGCGCCTTTTAAATCAGGAGGGGAATCCTGGACGGCAATTTTGTCTCAGAGCTGTTTTCTACCGTATTGGACTGTGAACTCTGTTTTGTCCAGGATCTTCCGAAATTAGGATTATTCACTATCAGGACAGCGTTACAGGAGGGCATTTTCTAACATCGTGCTCCCGGACTGATTCATTGAAACCGGTGAGGCCGACTCATTTCACCCCCCCCCCCCACACACACACATACACATACACATACATACAATATACCGAACTTTAGACATTTTATACATTCACTTACACACTGAAAATATTGTATATAATTATAAATATTGGTATCTGGTGCACTGCAGTGTCTATTTTTTGAAATTTGTAACTCAAATGTTTGTAAGTCGGGAACTATCTGCATCTAGAAAAATGCTGGATTCAAGTTAGACGGCCCCTTGTATAAATGCTTATTAAATTCTATTGATTAAACAACCAAGGCTTTTTTTTATTCTAGCAATTGTTTTATTATAGCAATTTAGATTAACTGTGATATTTAGTACTCCCTCTGTTAAAAACATTTTTGCGCAAATCTACTCAACACTGCAGGCTTTTTTTTGCCATTTAGACGTTGTTTAAAACCTGATCTCTAACCTCGGTGATCTCGGTGTATGTTTCCCCGATGCAGTGTTTGAGCGGGCCCATGCGCCCGTGCACCTCCTCCACCCGCGCTCTGGTGCTGCTGATCTGCTCCTGGAGGCGCCGCAGCTCCTCGTTAGCTCTCGTCAGCTCAGCATCGTATTCCTGTACTCTCTGCTCCAGTTCCTCCTGCTCCTCCTGCAGAGACAGAAGCTGCACACGGGGAAAATATTTCAATCAGCATCCATAAAGTCTGTTCAGTCTATATATGACTGTCACTTCATATTTGTCTTCATGTGTACAGTATATACACAGGCTTATGTCTTTTTTCTTGAGTGATTACATTTTATTACAGTAATAGTATCCGTCAATTCTTTAGCCGTTTTAGGTGTATATGGATTGAACGCTGTATGAAGCACAGGCAGTGTCCTTCAAATTTAATTGTTGGCTTCTTGGATGTTTCCTGGCCAGCCGTGTCGCTGCATCAATAATTCATGCCCAGGACTGGTTGATGTACCAGCAGTTTATAAATCACATGGATATACCACTTAATGTTAAAGATGGAGTAACATTTAATTAATCAAGAGGCTGCTTTTTATGTATTCAAAAAAAATAGCTGACTTTTATATAGGCTTTTCATGCGACTACTGCTCTTATCGATCTCTTGAACATCGCATCACTAAGTCAACAGTTGCACAATAAACCAAAGTCACTGTTTTAACTGTAATTGCAGTTCTCCGTTCAGGCACCAGAGGTCAAAACTGTTTCTGCCTCACATTCGCTAAGGTTTCGGAGAGCACATAGGAATGCATATGCATGCATGCATGCATGCATGCATGCATGTACGTGTGGTGTGTGAATGCAAGAGAGAGAACTTCACCAGCTGGCCCTCCTGCTTGCGCTGCTCTTGGATGCGTTCGATTTCCTCCCTCAGCTGCGTTCTCCTCTTGGCCAGGCTCTCGAGGGCCTGCTGGCTGTCCCGGCACTGAGCCCTGTCTCTCTGCAGAGCCCCTTCCTCCATCGCCACCACGTCCTCCAGATCCTTGGACAAGGACGGAGAGTTTCACTTAGACAAGGAACCAGAATCCACAGGACATTAGCACGCACGAGCTGAAACAGCAGCAGGCGCAAACCCCCGTTCTCTGCCTACAGCAACGTCAAAGATTATTCGGCGTGACAGTGGGCTGCGGAACAGATTTCACGGCCAGACTTCACCTCTCTATCATCATAACAAGGAAACTCTGATGATATTTTAGGAGTTTTAATTTGACGCTTTTCAGCACAGTGTAAATGAATTATTCAGCAAACAAGCCATAGCTAGAACATTTATTACTGCTGTGTGTTCTCCAGCTGTACTCATGGTGCTCTGTATCACTGTTAACTCTCCTCTGACACACTTCATTTAACTTATCAGCTCATTATATTAAGATGCATTAGGTGTATGTGTGTGTGTGGGTGTGTAATCAGGGTAAACACTCTCGACTGTACAAGGATGTGTGCTGTAATTTTGAGATTCTTGTATCTAAGGCATGCCCTAGCATGTGAGAGAAAAGAAGGTGTCCAAAAATAGCATAGATTATTATAAGACATAAGGACGGCAGAAATAATAGATAATAACCAAAGTTGAAATGTTTTACCCATCACATTTGTATTTGCAAATGTATTGTTTATGCGCTGGGGAGAGAATGTGTAAATATGCGTAGTGTAGTGTGTGACTATTGATTACGTGTAGAAAAGATTCCCCTACAATTCCCCTACTGTAGTGAAGATCAATAGAGTCTGCCCATCCACCCATCAAATTCCATCCATCCACTCAGCTATAATTCTACATTTTTTCCATGACAGAGTAAGCAGAGTAAGTATTAAGAAAAAAACAGCATACTATGTTTTCACACCGTAAACCATCGGTCCATCTGTCAATCCATCGATTATACTACATTACTTAATTGTTCATCTATAAAGGCTTCCATCCATTATACATTTCTTAACTTAACACCCATCCACCCATCAGTCTGTCCATCCCATCTACTTCTCCATCCAGCATTTACTTTGTGTAAATTGTCCATCCAGCCATCCATCTGTTCATCCTTCCATCCATCATCCATCCATTTATCCAACCAATCTTCCAGCCATTGTAATAGAGTTCCTAGTTGTTCATCCATACATCCATACCATCTATCTGTCCATTCGTTTATCCAACCAAATTTCTATTTATTGTATTACATTTCTTAATTGTCCATCCATCCAGCCATCATCTACCCATCCATTCAATCATCCATCATCAACCCATCCACCAACTTCCCATCCATCCATCCATCCATCCATCCATTCCTTCCGCCATCTACTCATCCATCCATCCATTCCTTCCATCATCTACCCATCCATCCATCCATCCATCCATCCATTCCTTCCATCATCTACTCATCCATTCCGTCCATCCATCCATCCATCCAGCCATCCATATACCTGTCCACCCGTTTATCCAACCAAGCTTCCATACATTGTATTACATTTCCTAATTGTCCATCTGTCCATCCATCCAACCATCCATCTATCCATTCATCCATCCATCTCTCTGTCCATCCCATCTACCTCTCCATCCAGCCAAGTATTTATTTTGCGTACTATATTTTCTAATTGTCCATCCATCCATCCATCCAGTTATCCAACCAAGCCTCCATGCACTGTAATAGATTTCCTAGTTGTTCATCCATCTATACATCTATCCATCCATCCATCTGACCATCCATCCATCTACTCATCCATCCATCCATTTATCCAACCAAGCTTTCTTTCATTCTACTTTATTTCCGTAATTGATTTCCTAACTGTCCATCCATGCTATCCATGGATGTGTATATAAATTTTATTTGTCACAAACACAACCATGCAAAGCATGAAACGTAGGGGAATATTTATGTCATCATTCTACTACCAAGCATCCATCCATTACACTATATTTCTAGTTGTCCATCCATACATCATACTACATCTGCTCATGTTCATTCATCTACCAGAACAGCAGTTTATGCATCCATCCATCCGCCCTACAAGTTATAGCAAAAAAATTGCAATAAAAATGAAATGTACTATAAACCTATGCACTTATTTTTAATAATACTACATTCACAGTACATAAAAAGTCTTACAAAAGATACAAAAACTATAGTAAAAATTCATCCAATCATTCAGCCAATCATCCACCTATCCACCCATTATGACCATATAACCGGATATACAGCTCTACAAGGACTGCAGATTGAAGTGAAATCTCCAGGTTGCCAAATCTGTCCAGCAAAATGCCAAACCTGGACTGAGGCCCTGATTTTTCTAAATTAATAATGAAGCCTTCAGGCCAAAGACACAATCTGCTTATACTGTACTTTTAATCTTATTTTATCACTGACGTTTCTGCTGTCCCGTCCAACAAACACACACACACACACACACACACACACACACACACACACACACACACACACACACACAAATCTTCAGCATCCTTGAGGAATCTTCTGGCAGGTATTTTATTATCACCAGCATACATACATACATACATACATACAATAGCACATGCAGGATGTTCTCATACACCCAAATGGAACTTGATCATCTGCTGCTGCTCTCTATATGTGTGTGTGTGTGTGTGTTCGTGTCTATGAATCTCTGTGAAATCTAGCAGGTGGGGCTTGCCTCAACGGCACCAATCACAGATCGCCTGCACTAAAATAGCACCGTGATGTCATGAGTGCCGCTCCGCTGCTAGCCTTTGCTCTTGAATGTACATAAAAACCCAGAGAAAAACCTGCTGCTGGTCTCTCGAGCTCATTCCTCATACAGCAGGCTTTGTGTTACTGATTAAACCTGGTCAGTGGATAAATCACATGACTGGGCAAAGGCTTTGATTCGCTTTATCTTTCTTTTACCTCAGACTGGCTTTAATCTAGAAATGATTCATGAGCAAAATGAGTTTACCAACACACCATTTTTTGGTATTAGTTTATGATAAGTATAACCAGCGTCACGACACGATACCTTGAGTTCATAGCTGTTGTCGTTGCCAGGGTCTTTCTCCTTCGTCGGTATTTCCACTGAGTTTTCCCTGAAACACAGAATGCCATTTTTTAATAAGAGCTGAAGCAACATGATGCAGTGGTCAATGGCTCTGCGGTGTGCACTCACTCCTGCATACTGTTTACAACAGTTAGGCTTAACCTTTGCATTTTTACAGCCCTTGAAATCAACAGATGTATGATTTCTAATATGAATAATATAGAATAGATGTTTAGAGGAAGACAGCATGCTTAGTATTTGCTAATCATGTACTTGAGGCAATAAAATCTGATATAATTTTGCAATATATTCTATCACATGATAAGGAGTATCACAGGAGCCATCAGGTGTACGAACAGTCATAATACTGAAAGACAGTACAGTTATTATACATATCTATCTCTCTCGCTCTTGCTATATATATATATAGCGGCACAGTGGCTTAGTGGTTAGCACAGTCGCCTTGCACCTTCAGGTTCTAATTTCGATTCCTGCCTCAGGGTCTGTGTGCATTGAGTTTGCATGTTCTCTCCCTGCGCTTGGTGGGGTTTCCTCCAAGTACTCCGGTTAGGCTAACTGGCGTTCCCAAATTGCCTGTAGTGTGTGAGTTTTGACCAGAGGTCATAAAAACGGGGACTTATTACGATCATCATCACCATTTGCCTCCCTCCACAGTCCCTATTTGGACTACAGAGGTTCCTGTAGGATGTATTCTGTAAAATTATTTCTGTCAATTAGTGTGACATTATAAAAAAAAAATAATGGGCACGATTTAGGAACACACCCTGGATGTGACACCTGAACACTACACATTCATGCTCATTAAACTCCAAAATACAATGTTTTTTGTCAGTTTTCGGGGAAAAAAGATTAGAAACCAGAGAGGCACCCCACACAGACACATGGAGAACATGAAACCGTAACAGAATATAACGTGCAGAGAAACAGCATGATTAAAAAATATATAATATATATATATGTTTATATATAATAAGCAAATAATATACGGCATCTAAAATGATATTTAGATTGTATGTAATATCTCGCCCTCTCCTACAATAAAAACATAATAATAATAATAATAATAATAATATATAAGAATAAGCGTGACTGAGAACTGTGTGTGTGTATCCTTGTGCATGTGTGTGTACACAATGTGTTCACAATCTCCATTCAGAAAACTCTTACAGCACATGACTCACACCTGACACACAGCAGATATCATGCAGAACAACCAAGCAATGATTAGAAACTGTTATTATTCATTCCATCCAGGAATAGATGTTTATAAACACATAAAACGATAATCAGACATCTATGTGTGTATGAAGCATTGGACCTAACCCTGGACAGGGATGCTCTACACGCATACACACACACTGAACATCACTGGGTACTCTAGATCATCTACCAAGCATGCATGATGTGCGTGCGCACGATTTCTCTCGCCCCTATGTATGTATCTATAGGACATATGCGTGCGCGTGCGTGCGTGCGCGCGTGCAGCGGTGCAGGAGATGCTGCGGGTGCGGTGCGTCTCTACCTGCCGCAGCTCGCGCGCTGGCGTCCCGGCCTCAGGCAGTCCAGCAGAAAGCGCATCATATTAGCGGCGTGATCTCATCTCTCTCCTCTGCGTCCTCCTGTGTAAACCCTGCCGCCTTACACCTGCCTCGGCTCTTTGATCGTTTGTATGGCCCGTTTTGTTTCTTTCCTTTTCTCTCCCGCATGCGCTGCGATCACGCGCACAGACTGCTCTCGAGAGCTGAACGCGTAATGGAGCTCTCCTTCAGGGAAGAAAAAACAAAAAAAAAAACAGAAGAATCACGTCGCCTCTCCTTGAGTACGGGATGGAGAGCCAAAGGGGCCAAAAGCAAGCGAATCACATGATTCCAAACAGGAAGTGGAATTTAAAAAAATAAAAAAATAAAAAAATCTTGGGATTGCTTTTGTGAAGACTAGTGCTAAAATGCCTGCAGTGCACATCTATAGTTCCATCCATTTTATTACATTTCCTAGTTATCCATCCATCCATCTCTTTATCCGACTAAGCTTTTATTCATCATACTTCATTTCCTAATTGTTCAACCATCCATCCATCTATCAAGCAGACTCATCTATCTGTCCATTCATTTATCCAACCAAGCTTCTTTTTACATTTCCTAGTTATCCACCCATCCAACCCTCTGTCTATCCAACTTAGCTTTCATTCATCATACTTAATTTCCTAATTGTACATCCAGCCGCCCATCATCCTTTTATCCAACTAATCTTCCATCTATTATACTTCATTTCCTTAATTATCCATCCATCCATCCATCCATCCATCCATCCATCCATCCAAATTTAAATTCTCTGTCTCACACACAGTATTTCCTAATTTGCCATCCATCCATCCATTCAGCCATTCATCTGTCCCATCTAGCCATCCAAATTCTATTTTTATTCGGGTTTCCTACAGGTACACTAGTTTCCTCCCACAGTCCTAAGACATGCAGATTTGGTTAATTGGCGTTCCCACATCGCCTGTACAGCGTAAGTGGTATAGAAGACGAATTAATGAATCTTTAGTTAAATCAGGTGTGCTGGAAACTGAGAAAATGTCAAAATGTGTATGGTACATAACCCTTAAGGACTGCAGTTGAGAATCATTGTCACAGAGTAAATATAAGCCATGCTCTGATCGGCTAGTAGTTCCCTGCACAGCGGACTATACAGGGGTATTCAGCCATGTTAAGTAAGATTCCCAACTGCAGAAAAAAAAAAACGTTCATCAGTTCACTAGACGTGGACAAGTAAAATTACCCGCCAGTCACGGTGTCTCAATGGAGCACAGAAAATGGACCTTGGGATTAATTTCCTTTAAGAGTGGTGATATAGAGTATAACAGCATTGGGATGTTTAACTATATGTATCACTCTGAGTCCCAGGTGCTCTACAATCATGAATTACTCTAACGGCATGGGTGAAGGTAAATCTGTGCAAAACAACTGCCTGACAAACCCATATTCAAAAACCCGTCACAGGAGCACTTTCAGCAAGAGAACTGATCTGATAACATTCTGTCATCCTAAACAACACTAAGTTCAACAACACGAACCCGATCCTAATTCAAGGCCGACTCCCAAATCCCTCTCTAACCCTTGGTGTGTGGAAAAGGGATCGTACACCCTACATTTAATGATATTTGGGATTCAACCCCAGAACCTGGAATTTAATTAAGCTGATATTCTAAATTGAAATTAGTGGAAATATAAAGAGAAATGTACAGGTATGACCCCACAAACTTCTCCTCACCTTTTGACTATGTAGTGCCGGTAAGAATTCACTTTCACCCTTGGTTATTACCGCTAACTGTCGGACACCAGCTCCTGCAGTCGAGGTTTAGTTCCAACAGAGACGGAGGGATATGTGTTGGTGGAGCAATAAACAAACAAATCATAATTGCTTAATGATGTAATAATATGATATTAATATTATTATACAATTATTATTATTATGTAATAATAATAATACAGCTTTGGAAAAAATATCACTGCCAAATGAAATGATCCGTTTTCATAGTCTCAGTGTGAAATTATTTGTGGTCTAAAGAAGTTCAAGCCAGAATCATCTACATTTATATATACTGTATCTATTATCTTATTATAATCTTGTGATATTAGACAGATAGATAGAGATAGATATGTCTAGAATCTGTAATCTATAAAAAGAAGTCACAATAATAACTTCTCCTGACATCTTACAAAATAATTTATTTATAATTGATTTATTTACTCTCACGTACACTGTGGAACGCGAAGCTTAACTGTGAACCTAAACACATCCTGCGTTTAAATCCTCTAGGATTGGTTCACATTGAGTCATATTTCATGAGCAGTAAAGATTGAACCAATCATAGACGAGACTAGGCGTTAAAGTGGGCAGGGATGGAACAGTGTTCAGGCACTTTAAAGAAATAAATAAATAATCAATCAGATTGGCATGTGTTAAATACATTTTTGTGTGTATTGCAGACTGATTCCAGTGGGATTGGTCAAAAAAAGACAGACCTAGCCTCGCAGAAGCTCCCTAACAGATGAGTTGAGTGAACACAAAACCACACTCCAGAATGAGGCCCTTTGTCCATGTATACACATTGGGACACATTGAGTAGGTCCCACTTTTCGCCACAATAACAGTGAGTGTTCTGACACCTTTCTACCACCACACTGGCTCTTCTATCAGATCAGACTACACGGGCCAGCCTTCACTCACCATGTGCATCAGTGATCCCTGGCCACCCACATCGCCAGTTCACCTTCCTTGGATCACTGTTGGTACGTTCTGTCCACTGCAGAACGGGAACATCGCACAAGAGCTGCAGTGTCGGAGATGCTCTGACCCAGTCATCACAATTCGGCCCAAAGTCTCTCAGGTCCTTATGCTTGCCCATTTTTTTTTTTTTTCTGCTTTAGGGACAAAATGTTCAGTTTCTGCCAACGAGATACTACAGTGACAAGGGCCAAATTGTGATCTTGACTGATAAGTGGTTTACTGAAGGCTACACAGCTCTTACTTTCACTATTAAACACTAAAGCTAATCGAAACTATTAAAGCTAGGTCTTACGATTATTTTTCCATAAGTTGATCACCTGATATCAAATCTATAAAATCAGCTCCTCTTTAAAACAAATGTAATAAGGACGTAAGGGTCTATAGGTTGCTGTGTAAATTGAAATAAAGCCTCTGAGCGAGTGTATAATGCTATTCAGTTCTACTGTAGCCTGTAGCCAGAATAACTACAGTTTTCTAGTGCATGAAATAGAAATAATGCCCATGTGGGAAATAAAACTAGTGTTCACGTTATAGTGTGAAATAGCAACTAAAGTGAACCGCTATACGGCCAAAACATGGTATCGGTGCTAAACAGCGTCTCGCGTCTGGGTGAAAAAGTGAATTTTCAGATCGAAGCATACAACAACATTTCCATAATATTATACTTCTGATCTCCAAGTCCATGCAGTGTTTTTGTAAATCTGCATACACATTTATATTTTTATCAGCTAAAAAGAAACACATTTGCTAAATACAGTTTCATGCCCTTTTATGTCCGTAGTGTCCGTTAGTTTGAAAAAAAAATTCAAATATTAAATCCTAACGGTCTTAACTGTCATTCATCTCCCGATTTAGATTTCACATAAAAAGACATAAACCTGAAAAAAATATTATTTTACAGTTATGCATTTTAGAATTATTCTAAAATGCATAATTGTTAAGATTTCACAACATGAATTTGACCTGGTTACGGACACTACAGATTTCTCGCCTTCTAGTTAAGCTTTTACCAAAAAACAATTGAAGCCACACTTTTTTCAGGTCATATTCTTCTGGAAGCGTACACCAATTTTAATATCAGTACTCAAATAAATATGTCAATAATAATTGTTTGCATTTTAAATGGATTATTGAAGCAAGTTAGCAACTTGAAATTTTTAGAAAGGCAAGTTTGGCCGAGAACACTGATAACGACAGACAATAAGAAGAAATTGTGAATTAATTCCAGACAGCAGCAGGTTAAAACTGATTGTACGTTAGATTTTTATTAGCATGATCTAAAACTGATGTTGATAAGTTAACGACAGCTGCATCGAAACAAACATAAACCGCACACATCTCCCTCACTTAACATTTATTGCCTAAGGTTTCTTCTTTTTTGTTTCTTTTTTTTTTTTTTCTTGCTCATGTGCAGAAATGAGATGACTCTGTGTGGAGAAGCCCAGCAGGTACATCCCCAGTCTGCCCTCGAGTCACATGATCAGAAAAGGACGCAGCATGAGCCACAGCAGCATGAGCGAGCGATGATGTCATGAAGTTATGTCGGAAAGCTGGGAAACATGGGCCGTATCAGTTCTATCCGGTTCTGGTTCCAGGAAGTCTGGTTCGGAGGGACGCTGTACGCTGGAGTCCACCGTGTACACAGAGTCAACGAGCGCGCTGGGGTCAATTTAAATGGCGTGTATGTGTGTGTGGATGACGCAAGGTTCTTCACAGGTAGCCTTCTTTCCGAAACTGCTCCTGCAGGATGTTCTTGTACTCGTCGAAGCCGCCGTCGATGCGCTGCACTCGACCCCCTTCACACACCCACAGCTCCTTACACACCATCCGGATGAGGCGCTCGTCGTGCGAGACCAACACTACGCCACCCTGAGAGAGAGACAGAGAGAATGTCACACAATCCACTTTTGGAATTCAGGATTGGACAACTTAATCGGAACATTTCATACACTTACCTTGAATATATTTAATGACTTTGCAAGAGCTTCGATGGTCTCCATGTCCAGGTGATTGGTCGGCTCGTCGAGGACGTAGAAGTTGGGACTGAAAATTTAGAGCAGAGTCGAGATGAAGCAATGATATGAAACAGGATCTGCGCTCAAAACACGACTCGCTGCACAAACATGTGAATTACCAAGGCATGGTCATCTGAGCGAAAGCGACACGGCTCTTCTGTCCTCCGGAAAGACTGGCCACAGGCCGTGTCGCCAACTCGCCACTGATCCCGTACCTCCCCAGCTGACGCCTGTACTCCTCCTCGGTCCGACCTGGACACAAGGGAAATCTTTTAGAAGGGAAATCCCCACAGAGTGAAATATACAGGTAGTCCTCGACTTACGAGCATCCTACTTACACATTCCCACGGATAAACAGAAACAATAGACACTGCAGTGCACCAGATACCAATACTTATAATATAATATTTTCAGTGTGTAAGTGAATGTATAAAATGTCGGGTGAAATGAGTCGGCCTCATCGGTTTCAAAGAATCAGTCCAGGAGCAGGATGACAGAAAATGTTGCTCCTGTAAATCTGTCCCGACCCATAATTTTGGAAAAAGTTCTCAACGAAACAGAGCTGACAGTCCAATACAGTGGAAAACAGCTCCGAGGCAAAATGGCGTCTGGGAGTCCCCCCGCGATTTAATGGCGCAGAGACAACGCTGTTACATTTGACGCGGGATTAATTTCCATAGGCACGATTATGGTTTTTGGCCACATGATGGCAGTGTGTGAAAATGGGGGGGGGGCAAAGATTTAGTCGAGCAGATTGGTAAGAACAGACGACCACGCATCCATTGCACAGTGTACAGATCGTCCCCACCTTACGAACAAATCAGACTTGTGAACAGACTCCCGGAACGAATAAGTTCATAAGTCCGACAACGTGAGTCTTATACGCCTTTGACACAAATATAATCAGACTTCTGAGCGTACTCCCGGGACGGAACTCATTCATAAGGCTCCCCGACTAAAAAGTCTAAATCCCAGAATGCAATGACTGCGTGGTGGTCTGTTTGATCAGGGTGTACACATGAGGAGGTGAAAGAATTAGACAGACTGAAGCACTAAACACTATCATCAATTTGTCAGACAGCATTCTGGGTAATGCGGGAAACCAATGACTAAAGTAAAAATAGACTGGTATGTCATTCAGAGTGAGGTTGCTCCTTAATGCCCGTTTAGAGTGAGTCATTGATGCTTTGGTTGTCGTACTGTACCGGGAAACTTGCTGAGCAGCAGCTCCACTGAACACACGTTGAGGTCCAGCTGGTCTACATGGTGCTGACTGAAATACCCAATCTTCAGGTTTCTGTTGGGGGAAAAAAACATCCAAAGTAGCACATTTAGGAGACGCTATTTGTATAAGGTTTAACCATTTAAACCTGTTCAGGCTTTATATCTTAAACTACGGCCGATGTTCAAGTCAAACCGGGACTCGTGATGAACTCTCATGATGAAACCATAAAACCGATTGACATTTACAGAAGACTTCAAGCATAGTACGCGATGAGACGATCAGTGCAGTAAAATGTTTAAACGGTGCAAACGTTTTAAAGGAGGCTGTATGTCCTTGAACGCCGATTGTTTCGGAAACGCATGATCCTTGAACGTGGATGGATAACTTCTGGAACAGACGCATCTGTCTGTGGGAGCTCACAAATCCACCATACAGTCCTGACCTCGCGCCACGGTATTTCCACATATTTGTGAAAATAACTGAAGAATTCTAGTGTTTCATTCTCATCATGGCTCCGGTGTACTGGGAGAACTTTCAACCTTATCTAAGCACTAGTGTAACACTGGGAAGTGCATTAGTGTAGCAGGGGATTATATATTGAGAAATAAAGGGACTTTCTACCCTCATAACTAGGTTCTTTACGATCAAAAGTCCCGGTTTGACTTGAACACCCCTTGACGATGCTTGCTCATGAACTCCTGGGTGAAGAACAATGCCTCACCTGTGGGCGTGTCTGGTGCCGCTGACGGGTGTCAGCTCGCCCATGAGCAGCTTCAATAACGTGGACTTTCCCGTTCCATTTTCACCTACCTGCAGCAAAAAAAACCCGAACACACACACACACACACCACGTTCGAGTAAATCCTAATCACTGTTAGGGTGAACCATTAACCAGCAGCTCTGTCTCAAATACGAGGTCACGTACGATGCAGATCCGGGACTCGAGATCGGCGGAGACGCAGAGGCCGTTGAAGAGCCGCTGCTGGGCTGAGTAGTGAAACTCCACCTCGTCTAACTGCAGGATGGGAGGAGACAGCTTCTCAAAGTTATCGGGAAACCTGCAGAACAAAGACTCATTTTGTTGAAAAAACAAAACAAAAAAACAAACAAAACAAAACATCTATTCAGGGAGAATTTATTAACACGTCTGTGGGTACAGAACTCACCGTAAACTGACGTCAGATTCCTTTTCTATAGGTTTAAGCTCGGGGCTGTTCAAAGCAAAGCAAGTGAACACGAGGGCGTTAAAGTGGAATGACCTGGATGTGTGACAAAGATAAAGCATGCCGAAGGCTCACTTACAGTTTCTCTAAAAGCTTCAGCTTGCTCTGCACCTGCGCGGCTCTGTTAGCGTTGTACCTGAACCTGTCGATAAACACCTGGTGCACACAGACCAAGAACACTGTTAGGACGTCCCAGGCAGGGATCTTATACGGTCTCGTCATGGTATCTCAATTAAGATTGCGATTCGCGGGAAAGTGCTCGTCCTATTATCCGGAGATTACAAGTTTCAATGCCAGATGATGTCGTAATGACGGATAGGGATTGGACACAACAAGATTAGGGGGAGATCCCCTAAACGTTAATAAGTAAAAAAAAATTATAAAAAAATTATACACATCATAATTTCATACATATCGTGATTCGATATCAAAGTTTTCCCACAATGTTGTTACAATTTTAAACATTTTTAAAAGTTTAATGATTACTTAATCTTCAATCCATTCCTTAGAACTTTAGGCCTTCAATCAATACAAATCACTTCAAAAGACAAGAGTTTAACATTTAACTGAACAGCAGAATTGTTTGTAAACAAACCTGGTAAGTTAATTTCCTACTGGGATAAAAGTATAAATAGTTCAGAGTGCGCCTCCTCGAATGGCTCAAAACTCGACAGTGAGCGCGGGGGCAGGTGGCTGCTAACGCACAGGATTTTCGACTAATTAGACTGATGTAAGCGTGTGTAGTGAGTGGGTTGGAGACTAATTTACTCAGAGTTTAGAGAAAAAGGCATGATTTTTATAATACAACGGTATAAAAATGTGTTTCTGTTGCGCCACTCGGAAGCTTCTGCCCTCGGTACACGGTCCTTAATGTAGGAGTCTGATCGGCCAATCACTTTTATTATAAATCTTAAAACAGGTTTTTTTAAATATATATATTTTTTAAGTCAGTGTGAATCACCACGCAAATGAGTTGGGATTCATAACTGAATCCATTTTTTCCCCCAGTCTCTAGTCTCCGGTGAATAAATTGATAAAGTCTGACTCGTGTAAGATTTAAAAAAATAAAAAAATAATAAAAAACCCTGTGTGTGTGTGTCTTTGTGTGTACCTGTATGTGTTCTCTGTACTGTAGCTGAGCCTCGTACTCCCGTTGTTGGTTCTTCAGCCGGTCCTCTTTCGTTTTGATGAAGTTCTCGTAATCGCCACGGTAACTGTCCAGACGCTGGGAGTGCAGGTGGATAATGTCGGTTGCTACGGCGTTCAGGAAGTTTCGATCGTGAGACACCACGAGGATGGTGGACTGCCACGTCTGGGGTCATACAGAGAGAGAGAGAGAGAGAGAGAGAGAGAGAGAGAGAGAGAGAGAGAGAGAGAGAGAGACAGGTACTGGATTACTCAATTGTGCATTTTTTTTCTTTTCTTTTGTTTCAATTCTTAAAAATCATGACCTGATAATCATCGCAAACCTCAAATAAATAAATAAATAAATAAATAAATAAATAAATAAACCCGGCCTTACGAGTTCTTTGAATAAAAGAAGAAAAAAAAAAGAACCACTAAAAATACTACAATCATCATATCACACCAGGGACAAGAATCACAATTTCATAAATATTCCAATACGATGTTACGTATTTTTTCAGATTTTTTGCGATTCTAAACAAAGCGAGCTGCCTGCCAGTGTGTGAACAGTTTAGAGTGCACCACCTTGAGGATTATAGAGGAACTGCAACATTTTACCACCTCAAATGCAAACATGTACTGTATATAGAATTTTGGAGTCAGTGTGGTAATGCTTGAATCATGACAAGCTGAAGAACTGCGACATCACTGAATTGAATTCTCTAGGCTTGTGAAATAAATCAGTACTAAAGAGCACAGCTAGCTCAGAGCACTGCGCTAAAGGTCAGTGACTGTCGATTCGATCCGTCAGGACTAAAGGCTGTCTAGAGCAGCTATATTTCTTGAAGGTTTTTCTTCAAACACTGAACTGTCTTTTTTTTAATTACAAATTTTTGTACAAAGCATCAATCCTTTTATTCCCCCCTGCTCGAGAATTTTCTGGTCCACACTCCAGTCCAGTAGGTGGCAGTATTGCAGCAACCGTTATGTAAATGAAGAAATAGAACAAAAACAAA